>JADRCC010314605.1:0-10998 GCA_019843855.1 Hylomyscus alleni | reverse complement strand
AAAAAAAAAAAAACCTGGCAGCTCAGCAGTCAAGGTACATCTGAGGCCATCTGAAACACACTGGGTCTAAAACAGCAGCCATCTCCTCTGCACTGGAGCAGCACTTCTGGGCTCTGAGCATGCTCAGGCCTGTAAGGGCCCGGTAGGAGTCCTGGGAGACTGGAGGTGAGTCAGCCAGGAGGGTAGATTCTCGAAGCTCGAATATTCTGCAGTACAGCTCTCACTCATACACACTCAGCTCAAGGTCCTGCCCATCCTTAGTCAACACCCAACTATGCTAATCTTCTGGGCTAGCAGAGACTTGCCCCAGGGGTCCCATTTTTGCTAATTCCTGGGATTGTCTCAGCTGCAGTATGAGAATGAAAATGAGGAACTTCTATTCGGTAAACTTCAATGCCCTTCTTCCCTCATTATCTCCCTAACAACAGAGGCAATTAGTCTGAATTTGTAAGATTGCCCATGAAATTTCAAGCCAGGGTTTGGCTAAGATGTTGGAACATTGGTAAAGGTCAGAGAGCAATGTCCAATTTTGTTTAGATATTAGTAAATCATATCTTGGTGGGCACCTAGCACACAGACCTTCCATAGGCTATCTCAAGGACATATCTGGGCTACCTCTGAGTTAGGAAATGCTAAGGAGAAGTTGCAGGAGACTGGCTTCTCTGAAGCTTTTTGCCTCATAAGCTGCTGTCACGCAGAGTGTGCTTGGCATCTGGCCACATTGCTGAAGTTGTTCTGACGTTCTCTGGTAGAATTTTGTGGGTCGCTTATGTATATCATCTGTAAACAGTGATAACTTTATTTCCTTTTTGCCAATTTGTATCCCCTAGATCTCTTTACTAAAGGTCAAAACACACATTGAAGCCCAAACAATAATAGTGGGAGACTTTAACACCCCACTCTCACCAATGGACATGTCATTGAAACAGAAACTGAACAAAGACACAATGAAGCTAATAGAGACTATGGACCAAATGGACTTGACAGATATCTATAGTACATTTCACCCTAAAACAAAAGAATACACCTTCTTCTCAGCACTTCATGATACCTTCTCCAAAATCAATTATATAATTGGTCACAAAACAACCAACCCTCTACCTATACAAGAGGATTGAAGCAATCCCATGCATCCTATCAGATCAACATGGCCTAAGATTAATCTTCAATAACAACAAAGTCAACAGAGAGCCCATATTTATGTAGAACCCTTACAACT
Organism: Hylomyscus alleni; assembly: GCA_019843855.1. Classification (NCBI taxonomy): domain Eukaryota; kingdom Metazoa; phylum Chordata; class Mammalia; order Rodentia; family Muridae; genus Hylomyscus; species Hylomyscus alleni. Next base: position 9,779 of record JADRCC010314605.1, on the reverse strand, counting down.
CTCTACTTCATGATAACTTGGTCAGGGAAGAAATAAAGAGAGAAATGTAAAAATCCTGGAATTTAATAAAAATGTTGACACAACATACCCAAACTTATGTTATACAATGAAAGCAGTGCTAAGAGAAAAATTCATATCACTAAGTGCCCTGTTAAAGAAACTGGAGAGAACTTAAACTAGCAAATTAAATAGAGAGATACTTGAATCAATCCCACTAAAATCAGGAACAAGACAAGGATTCCCATATCTATTCAATATAGTACTTGAAGTGCTAGCTAGAACAATAAGCTAACATGTACTTTGATTAAACAATGCTTATTCGTTACACTCATTTTCAACAATTTTTAAGTATTCTAGAAGTTTCTACTCCCTGAAGGTCCCCTTTTGCTTCTCCAGAGTCCTTCTGACTGGGTGAAGAGCATTCTTTCCTCATTGCATCCTGTTGTTTTTTTCTCTGTTCTCCTTTTCCAAAGGTTCCTTTGCATTTGCCTTCACTTAGGTTGAGTTTGGACTCTTGCTTTGTTGGTCTGTGTCCATATATATTCTGGTACAAAAAAATAGCTAGTATGCTTCTTCCTCCTTAACAGAGATCATGGCGGCTATGCAGGTGAAAGCAGAGCCTATTATCAGCTAACTCCACTTTCAAAGTGAGCATTGGCAATGTAAATACAGGGTTCATCTAGAGGACAGCTATATACCTGCTGTCTGTTGTCACAATGAATCCTATTAAACTCTTGTCAAATACTCCTATTAAATATATATATAATCTTTTAAATAAATTACCTTATCTTAAAATTATGGAAAGAACAGGCAAAATCTTTATAGAAATTGTTAAGTGGTGGCTTGAATAGGAATGATCCTCATGGACTCCTGAGTTTGCTTGGCATATATGAAATGACAATATTAGGCAGTGTGGCTCTATTGGAGTAGATCTGACTCTATTGGAGAAAATATATCACTGTGGGTGTAGGCTTTGAGATCTCCTGTGCCGAAGGTACGCCCAGTGTGGCATACAGTCTTCTGCTGCCTGTGGATCAAGAAGTAGAACTCTCAGCTCCTTTTCCAGCATCATGTCTGCCTGCATGCTGCCATGCTTTTTGCCATGATGATAATGGACTAAACCTCTGAAACTCTAAGTCAGACCCAGATCAATGTTTTCCATTATAGGGGTTGTTATGGTTGTGTTGTAGCTTTATAGTAGTAAAACCATAACTAAGAAAAGGTGCTTGGAGACAGGCCCAATGATCTGAGTTTTAATCCTGGAACCCTCATGGTAATGGAGAGAACTGCTTCTACCAAGTTTTCATTTGATCTCTATTGGGTCGATGTGGCACAAGCACACACACACACACACACACACACACACACACACATACACACACACACATACACACATATACACCATATATGCACTAAAACAGACGAATACATACTGGTATTTTATTCACTCATTTTGAAAAGTTATGAATTATGAGTGTCTCTCTATCTCTCTTTCTCTTTCTCTCTGTGTATGTTTGTGTGTGTGTGTGTGTGTGTGTGTGTGCATGTGTGTGTGTGCATGAATTTATTTCAAAATCATCCAGGATTATAAACAGAACGAGAAAAATGTTTTGTGTCACCTAATGTAAATTGTTCAGTTTATTGTTGCATACTCTACTTGAGACAATATTATTTTCAGAATAACATATATAAGGTACCTGTGTTGGAAACTAATGGAGAATTCTATCTCTGGGGCTGTCAATTACTTTAAGTCTTGCTAAATTCATTTGAAAAGCAATCTGTTTTCCAGGCATGGGTTATTTGTCTGAGTAAACGGAAACACATCGCTTAACAGACACTGTTCTGATTGTGGCTGTCATCTGAGCTACCTCATCAGTGCTATGCTATATAGCCACATGCTTTCAGCCTACTTACATCTGACGAAAATTAGAATGTTCTATTCCTCTCATGCTAAACATTTTATCTACCATTTCATTTCCAAATAAAGGACAAAAATCACAAGTCCAGGGGCATTTCAAAATTTCTACGCAAAATAAAGTTGACCTTGAGTGTTTCTCTGTTTTCTATTGAGAACCACTTTTCATGTGCTCATGTGATCCCACTGCTCATGTGACCAAGAATGTCCCATAACTGCTGTGATGGTCTGCCCAAGTATTTTGTCTCAGTCAAACATGGACTTGGTGCTGTGGAACTTTAACTAGAAGATCAAACTCACCCCCTTTAAGTTGTTTACACTCAATACTTCAGACCAATGTTGAAAACTAAACCTGAATGTTCTCCCACTAAAAATAGAGAGACCCTTTGGACTAAAAGGCGTTCAATATTGATTACTATTTGTTCCCTTAGATAAATGTGCAACATTTTGCTGTATGTTAATAATAAATACTTGTGAAATTGATCAACTGGATTCTTCTCTATTAGATAAACTTGAGCACTGTGATATAATTATTGATAGAGATTTTGTCAAGCACAAGTCAAATTTATTTACAAGAATCATAAAATAGGTAAACTTAATGGATAAAAACCTATAGATATTGCATATGTATGTATCAACATCTTATTCTAGTTAATTACCAATATGAGCACCATTTTGCAACTTTTTGGAGTACTACATGTGTTGTTGAAGATTCCCACACCAGCAAATGATACTCTTACGATTTTATTGACTTTACTATTTTTTCTAACACTATTTTAGGGATATTTTAAGGTAATTATTTATTTAACAGCATAATACACTGAAATTACACAGGTCTGCCAGTATGCTATTTTTGTAAACTTTGAATAAGTGTGGTATCTGATCTACAAGCTTGATTAAATCTCATTATTCATCCACTATTTAAAATAAGAGTAGAGCAACCATGATGCTAAGCACTAAAAAGAGCCATATATAAATATTTTTTTCAGAAGTGGATGGGGAGAAAAAAATTAGACTTCTTTATTTTATGGTAATCTTTAGGACAACATAGAATTAATGTTATGAATTCCCCATTTGGTTGATTGCCATTCAACTACATTATATTTAGCTAATTAAAATTAACTGTGCAATTGTGCTGTTATTGTTTTGATATGACACCATTCAAACAATTGGTTAAGATAATTAAGGAAAGCAAATTTAGTTTAGGAATTAAATTCTGATATTGAAAGAAATAGGGAGAGAACTCATATTAGTTACCCACAATACTACAGCATGAGCTGCCATGGTATTTTTAGATCAATGCTGCTGCAGATGACAGAATTTTGGCAAGAGGTTGCTGATATATTTTCCTATATTGCAGAAGATAAAGAGATGGAGACTGATTGGAGATTTTCAACATTAGTTACTCCCCCCTACTTAATTCTTTAAATTTTAAATTGCATTTGATCATCATGAAAATGTATCTTAGATGAAATTTTAATTTATATAGAATATGTATTTGTGATCAGCCTATATATATATAAATATACATATATACACACATATATATATATGTGTGTGTGTATGTAAATTTAATTTTTATTTGAATAATTTGCTGAAAACATTTTGTGTTTGTCTCTTCTGTGTTAGCTCATGTTAACCAAAACATCTTTTAGACTTATAGATGACACTTCAAAAATCGGATTTCATTTTATGAGTGATATAATTTTCTTTGTCCATTCATCTATTGGTTGGCTTTAAGGCTATTTTTATCTTGGTTGCCATAAATTGGACTTATGTTGGTTTGAATGGACAGTCTTATATTTTGAATGGGTGGCTGTCATTTGACATACTGTTTGGGAAGAATTTAAGTTATGATAGTGTGTGAAGAAGTGTATCACAGGGCTTTGCCTTTGAGGTTTCAAAAGCCTACGCCATTCCCAGTGTCCCTATATGCCTTATGACTGTGGATTAAAATGAAAGCTCTCACCTCTTATTGCACGTCAAGCCTTCGTACTTGTTGATACACACCCCACCATGAGGGTCTGTACTCCAATCCTCTGAGACTGTATGGTCCTATCCAACTCTTCCATAAGTTCTATTGGCCATGATGCTTTGCAACTATAACAATAATAGAAAAGAACATAAGCACAGAAATCAGTCTTTGACATTGAGAAAACATCCCACACTAATTTTGGATACAAGACTTAAATGTTATGTCTCTCAATAATTGTAGGTTCCATTTTTTCATGTTTTTAATTGTAATTGTATTAAGGATGATCCATTTGTTTAATGCCAACTATCCATGGGAGACTAATTAATATTGTCTCTTTTATATATGTCTTGAATCTTTTCTAAATTCACTTTTTCTTTTCTTTCTTTTCTTTTTTCTTTTCTTTTTTTTAAAATTTTATTTAATATTTTTTGTAACACACCAGATTTTATCCCCCTCCTGGTCCACCCTCTGACTGTTCCACATCACATACCTCATCTCCACCCCCATGTCTCCATGAGGATGTCCCCATCTCCCACCAACCACCCCACCAGACCTCTAAACTCCATGGGCGCTCCAGTCTTTTGTGGATTGGTGCATTTTCTCTGACTGAGCATAGACCTGGCAGTCCTCTTGCTGTACATGTGTTGGGGCCTCATATCAGCTGGTGTATGCTGCTTAGATGGTGTCCCAGTGCTGGGAGATCTCTGGAGTCCAGGTTAATTGAGACTGCTAATACTCTTACAGGGTTGCTCTACTCCTCAGCTTCTTCCAGCTTTTCCCTAATTTAACCACAGGGGTCAGCTGCTTCTGTCCATTGGTTGGGTGCAACTATCTGTATCTGACTCTTTCAGCTGCTTGTTGGGTCTTTCAGTGGGCAGTCCTGATAGGTTTCTTTTTGTGAGCTCTCCTTAGCCTCAGTAATAGTGTCAGGCCTTGGGGCCCCCCATTGATCTGGATCCCAATTTGGACCGGTCACTGAACCTCTTTTTCCTCAAGCTCCTCTCTGTTTCTATCCCTGCAGTTCTTTCAGACAGAAACAATTATGGGTCAGAATTTTGAGGGATAGCAACCCCATCCCTCGCTTGATGCCCTGTCTTTCTGCTGGAGGTAGGCTCTACAAGTTCCCTCTCTCCATTGTAGGGAATTTCATATAAGGTCCCTTTCTTTGAGTCCTGAGAGTATCTCACCTACCAGGTCTCTTGTGCATTCTGGAGGGTCTCCCTAACCTCCTACCTCCTGAGGTTGACTGTTTCACTTCTTTCTGCTGGACCTCAGTGCTTCGGTTCTTTTCCCCTTTCCAATACCAGATCATGACACCCCACCCCAGTTTTTCTCACACAGGTACCTCCCTCTCTTCTTGCAATTGCTTTCTTCTCTCTCTCAAGTGGGCTTGAGGCATCCTCATTTGGGCGGTTAAGCTTGTTGGCATTTTTGAGTTCTGTGGACTGACTGTACCTTGGGTGTTCTGCACATTTTTTGACTAGTATCTACTTATTAGTGAGTATAGACCATGCATGTCCTTTTGGGTCTGAGTTACCTCACTCAGGATGATTTTTTTCTAGTCCCATCTATTTGCTTGCAAAACTCATGATGCCCTCATTCTTAATAGCTGAGTAGTATTAAATGAACCACATTTTTTGTATCCATTCTTCTATCGTGAGAATATTGTGTCTTAAATAATATTTAACATTAAATTAATTTAAAATTAAATATTTAACATTAAATTAATATTAAATAATATTTAATAACATCTAGGTTGTTTCCAGCTATTGGCTATCTAAATGCCACTTTTTCTTAATGTCTACAAAGAACAGAGGTCAATTATTTATCTCTCTACAATATCATTACTTGTTTGTATTAATTGTTTCTGAGGATTAATTGAGATAATACAGGTTAAAAATGCATAAAAATAGGAATAGAGTAACTACCATTCCTTTTCATCAGTACATCTGTCTTTCAATGTGATGAAGTGTTAAAATTACCATAATTCATTTTATAACAGAGTTATTTATGGCCCATGTTGTTTTCTGCTGATAAAGCTCAGTCATATATTCATCTGTTTATATGACTGATGATGTGTGTGAAACAAACAACAACACTTAATAATCCTTAAACTTGACACATTTAAATCAGTCTTTTTAACACTCTTAATGAAACATTTGAAGATATCAAAGGGATTTGGAGTTTAAATCAATTTTTATACAAGCACAAAACGATGAATTATATAATTTGACATAAGTAAAATTCAAGCAATTGTACTTTCAGTGAAAATAGTTTAGAAACTCCTAAAATGACATAGCCAAGAAGCCCAAAATCCCTTCATTCTTTATGTTTATGGGAAGATAAGATGCAAAGAAAATTGTATATGTTCTAAGATTACATATCTCAACTGGAGTCTATCTTGGAATTCAAGCAGCAAGTGAGAAGCTTTGAGATTCATTTTAGGAGATAATTACTAGTAAGTAATTTATGGTATCAAGAGAAGCCAGAGGAGAAAACTTCACCATTCATAACATAGTAAATGAAAATCAAGCAGTCTACATGCCTGATATTGAATTTACAATTAAAAGGATAATAATAAAAAGCACACATTATGAAGAACAAAGGCTGGGTCCCATCATAAATCTGAAAATATGTCAGCAGATCTTCATCAAATAGATACCTTTTATTTATGGATAGTCAACAGATGTTAATAAATAGCAATAATAATTTTAGAGAAGGTAAGGAGGGAGTGAGGGAGGATTCTGAGAAACAGAGGCGAGCACTTTGTCTGAGTACATGGCATGAAATATTATGATTGAAGGAGATAGGGATTCAACTTACACTTACAAAAAGCAATTTCTTTCAGGCTTAAACTGAAACTGATTTATTATCTCTGCATTGAGTTTAGAAACTTTTAACACTCCGATGACACAAGTAGGGAGTGATGTAAAAGAAGAGGGTAGCATCAATAGAGATATTTTGGTTTATTCTATTTATTCATTATCTAAAATGTAATATTTAGTTGTCTAAAGATTATACCCCTTGGAGTTATGCCATTTTAAATAAAGAAGTAATGCCTTAGTGAGATTTTTTTTTCTATAAAACATTAAAATAATTAACAAATGAAAACTAAAATTTAACTATTGCTTATTCCCTTTTGAATAGGCCTTGCATTTTTCTGGGTGTACTGTCTCCTACCTTCTTTTACTTAGAGTTTCTATTACGGTGATAAAACAAATAACAAAAGTCAACTTGGGGAGGATCTTAGTTTTTGTTCAATCATTATGAAAAGACTCCTCTATATAAATGATAAACAGGCTGAGAAAGAAATTAAGGAAATAAGACATTTGATAGTAGCCACTAATAATATAAAATATCTTGTTGTAACTCTTAAAAAGCAAGTGAAAGATCTGTATGACAAGAACTTTAAGTCACTGAAGAAAGAAATTGAAGACCACAGAAGCTAGAAAGATCTCCCACGCTCATGGATTGGATAGGATTAGCATAGTAAAAATGGTGATCTTACCTAAAGCAATCTACAGATTCAATGCAATCCACATCAAAATTCTAACACAATTCTTTACAGACTTAGAAAGATTAATTCTCCACTTCATATGGAAAAAAAAAACAGGATAGCAAAAACAATTCTCAACAATAAAAGATCTTCTAGGGAAATCATCTTCCCTGACCTCAAGCTATATTATAGAATGACAGTGATAAAAACTGAATGCTATTGGTACAGATAGAGACAGGTTGATCAGTGGAATAGAATAGAAGACCATAAATAAAGCCACACACCTATGGTCACTTGATCTTTGACAAAGAAGCCAAAAATATACAGTGGAAAAAAAAAGCATCTACAACAATTGGTGCTGTACTAACTGATGGTCTGCATATAGAATGAAAATAGACCCAAATTTATCACCTTGCACAAAGCAAATAGATCAAGGACTTCAACATAAAACCAGATACACTGAATCTAATAGAAGCAAAAATGGGAAACAGTCTTGAAATCATTGACACAGGGAAAAATTTACTGAAGAGATCAATGATTCAGTGGAATCTCATAAAACTGAGAAGCTTTGGTAAGGCAAAGGACAACATGAATAGGACAAATGTGGGGAAAAAATCTTCATGACAGAGGGCTAGTATCAAAAATATATAAATAACTCAAGAAGTTAATCTCCAAAAAACCAAATAATCCAATTTAAAAATGGAGTACAAATCTAAACATAGATTTCACAATAGATGAGTCTCAAATGGACTAGAATAACTTAAACACATATTCAACACATAGTCTTTAGGGGAATGTTAATCACAAAGCCACCTTGTGATTCCATTTCACACCAATCAGAATGGCTAATATCAAAACCTCAAGTGACAGCTCATGCTGGTGAGCATGTGGAGAAAATGGCACACTCCTCCATTGTAGGTGGGACTGCAAACTGGTACGTCATTCTGGAAATCAATCTGATGGTTCCTCAGATCATTGGAATTAGCTCTGCCTGAAGACCCAGCTATACCATTCCTGGTATATCCACCCAAAGGAATGCTTTGCAATTCCACAATATTTGTAATGGCAGAAGTTGGAAACCATCCCGATATACCTTAACCAAACAGGATACACTCACAAAATGTATGGTTCACTTACAAAATGAAATACTACTCAACTATTAAAACCGAGGACACCATGAATTTTTCAGGCAAATGGATGCAAGTAGAAAATAACATCGTGAGTGAGGTAACTCAGATCCAAAAGGACATGCATGATATGTACTCATTGGTAAGTGGATATTAGCCATTAAGTACAGAATACCTAGGATACAGCCCACAGACCATTAGAAGTTTAACAAACAGGAAGGTCTAAGTGAGGATGCTTCAATCTCAATTAGATGAGGCAAGAAAATAATTAGGGGAGGTAGAAGGAGGGAAGGACATGGGTGGGAGAGGAGAGGGGAAGGGGAAAAAGGAAACAGGATCAGGTATGATGAAGGAGGACACACGAGAAACCCAGAGGAAGTCGAGGAGAACGAATGAAATGTGTAGCCTCTCAGGGTGGGAGGTGGGGGTATACCCTCTGGAAAGTACTAGAGACTTGGGAGGTAAGAGAAACTCAGATGTAATAGGGGTGATCTTAGTCAATATTCCCAATAGTTGGGGAGAGGGAACCTGAAGAGCCTACCACCAGTAGACAGGGCACTAAGTGGTGGGACAGGGTTACAAACCCACAGTCAAAATTTCTGATCCAAAATTGTTCCTTTCTAAAAGAACTACAGAGACAAAAAATGTAGAAGAGTCTGAAGGAAAGGCAGTCTGGTGACCGTCCCAACTTGGGATCAATCTCATGGGAGAGTACTAAGGCTCGATACTATTACTGATGCAATAATGTATTCACACACAGGAAACTAGCATGACTGTCCTCTGAGAGGCCCTATAAGCTGCTGACTGAGACAGATGCTGATTCTTAAACCCAACCATTGGACTGAGGTAGGGGAAGGATTGAAGAAGCTGAAGGGGGTGGGGGGAGCGAAGTCATAGGAAGATCATCAGTCTCAACTAACCTGGAACTTAGGAAGCTCCCAGAGCCTGGGCCACCAACAGGAAGCATATATAGGCTTGTCTGAGGACCCTTATGTATATAGAGCAGAGGGTTGCCTGGTCTAGCCTCAGTGGGAGAAGATGGACCTAATGTTCATCCTTGAGGCCTCAGGGCAAGGGGATGTCTGGTGGGTGGAGAGGGGGAAAACCCACTTGGAGGCACGGGTAAGAAGGGATGGGGTGAGAACTGTGGGAGGGGGGCAGGGAGAGGACAATGGCTAGAATATAAATAATAAAAAAAGAAAGAAAGAAAGAAAGAAAGAAAGAAAGAAAGAAAGAAAGAAAGAAAGAAAGAAAGAAAGAAAGAAA
>JADRCC010314592.1:0-11484 GCA_019843855.1 Hylomyscus alleni | reverse complement strand
TGTGTGTGTGTAAGTAACTCCACCAGCTTAAAGGCAGGCTCCCTAGCTTGTTGTTGTTCCATGTTTTCAGGCATCCAAGATAGCTCAGTTTTATATATATGTATAAATATGTACATATGTATATATGTCTATACATATATATGATCACACACACACACACATACACACACACACACATACATAGTCTTCTCCCTGCATGTGTGCGTGTATACCACATATGTACCTGGTACCCACAGAGGGCATCGAATCACCTAGAACTGGAGTCAACATGTGGGTGCTGAAACCTAGGTCTTCTAGAAGAATACCCAGAGCTCTTAACCACTAAGCCACCATTTCAGCAAGGTTGCTCAGCTCTGAATAATAGACTCCTTCTCAAGATGGCGCCCAGCCCCTGCCCTCCTACTCTCACAGGCTAGCAATGCCATTCTCCCCTACTGTTGCCTGCCCAAAGTCTACAACTAGATTTGAGGCATCTGGCAACTGTGGCTCGTCCTGCAGGGGAAGGCTGTCATTCTCTTTGCACTAGCACCACCTGCCTTATCATTGGATGGGGCTTCTGCAGACCCTTCCCTGACCAGGAAGCCATATGGCCCTTGGCTTCTGCTTGGCCAGCTGCAAGTCTTTGTGTTCTGCTTTTCAACTATTTTGTCATTGTCTTTGGGAATTTCCAACATTCTTCCCCTGTTTGAAATAGAGTCCGTTCATTCTTAAGCTACCTCTCGTCCTTAACCAAGTCACATGAAGGCAACTTCTAGCCTGCCATCTTACCCCCATATTAATTGTCTATTAATCTCAGGAATTATATTCATAGGCTAGGGAAATGGCTCCATCAGCCAAGTTCTTGTCTTGTAAGCCCAGAGACTAATTTAACCCCCCCCCCAAAAAAAAAACCTTATAAAATAGCCAAACATGGTGATACACACTCGTAATCTCAAGGCAGGCAAATCTCTTGTCAGTCAGCCTAACTATTCTGGGTCAAGTGAAAGTCTCTGTCTCAGGAAGCAATGTAGATGGCCACCTAAGGAATGATGCAAAAGGTTGAACATTGGTTTCTATATTCAGGAGCATACAGGTATATCGACATGCACACATGAACACATGTGCACACATACAAAAACATGATCTATATGATTTCTTTATCTCTTTTCTCTTGTCCTTCAGTATGTAGAGTCTTCTTTTTGAAGATCTCTTATTTTTACCTAACAGATACTATTACTCACATAATTTCCTCAAATACTTAAATCACATTTTAGTAAGTGTGTTTGTCTCCATTGCTCAGCTCTTTCCACTGTTTTGCAGTGGCTCACCTTGTTCCATGATTTCCAGATTTTGGCAGTGAGCTTGTTTTAAGTGAGGATTGTTTCCTTTGAGAGCTTAGATATTGTGGCCATGAAAATGTTTCTATCCAAGTATCCCAGAGATACTTTCTAATGCAATGCCAACTCAGCTCTCACTCCTAAGCAATCAAGAGATAGTTTGCTATGAGCCAAACATGACAGAGGACGGCCTGGGGATGTGGGTGTAGGTTGCCCCAAATGCATTCCTCCCAGAGGAATCACTTACGTGCAACTTCTATAGACACAGAACAAAAGAAAGCCACAAACCAACAGATGAGCCAAGTACAGCGAGAGGGGTGCTGTGGATTGAAGCAAAACAAGGAAGTCTCTGCTATCTGATAGCAGTATTAGCTTTGGGGAGGGGCTGCTAGTGGTCTGCTCAGTTAATGCTTTCAACATTTGTATCCAATAAGTCAAAGTGACATTAGATCACGTATGGAAGTGGGTGGCATATGGCTATTGAGAGAATTACAGGGCTGAGGAGGTGACTCCACCAGTAAAGGCGCTGCCTATAAGCCTGATAACAAGAGTTTGATCCCTGAGTCCCAAAAGATAGGAGAAAACCAACTTCATCCTGTAAATTATCCTCTGATGGCCATCCATGTGCTGTTATGTGTGTATTTTCCCTCACACAAACACAAATAAACATAATTTTTAAAACTAAAAAAGTAGATATCCAAGGAAGAATAAATTTGGATTTGCGCCCGCAGCCTCCCAACTCTCCACAATCCCGCTATCTGCACAGCCTTCCGTATTGACATGGTCGTCTTAGGAAATCTCTTCATTCTTACAAGAAGGGTCTGCATTTCCAGGTCCAGGCTCAAGGTCAGATCTCCGCAGCACAAAGATTGAATGGATTCTGACCCCACCCCTGTTCTTGGTCCTGGCTTTTGAGCTTCTGTTTCCTTCTGGCCAAGTATTCTAGCTCTGTAGCTAGAATACTTGGGAAAGTGCGCAAGTATTTTCTAAGAGACCATCATGGGTCAGGCAGCAATATTTTACTGTAGATTTTATGCTGGTAACATAGTTTTGGCTTCCCAGTCAGATGTTGTCTCAGCTTGACCTTCTGACCCAGACATTAACCTCCTGGCTCACCTGAGTTTCTTATTTGTGGGTTTCCTCACTATATTTGGCACCTGGGATTCTACTTTATTGATTACCATGTGAACTACAATACTTTATGTGATTATATTTCATTGTGAATCCCTGTATTTTAGGGAGGGCATGTGCCTTCCATATCTGCGTAGCTCACTAGATGGGCCAGGTGCTATTTCTCTATTAAGAAAAAAAAATACAAAGAGCTTTTAAATATGTTTAAAGATACATGTTACTTCTTTTTATTGAAAATTAGATTTTTTTTTCTCACATAGCATATCCTGATATGGTTTCCCCTCTACTCCACTCAGGTCTTCTTCCCTCTGTCCCCTCCGAATGGACCCACCCCATTTCTGACATATTTAAAAGATATGGTTCCAATATGAGAAGATAAAACAAAGACTAACATATCAGAATAGGACAAGACAAACAGAAAGAAAAAAGCCAAAGAGAAGGCACAAGAAACAAAGAGGCACTCATTTGCACATTCAGGAACCTGTAAAAACACTGACCTGGAAGCCATAACATATACACAGAGATCTTGCATTGTAAAAAAAGAAAAGAAAACATATAAATAGAATAAAAATAAAAATAAGATAACGGAACAAAAAGCAGAGACACAAGAAAAGGCCCTGCTTTGACGCTGTGAGACACGGAGCCTCCAAAGATAATGCTGAGTTCATTTTATTTCTTTTTTTTCTTAAATGTTTTTGTTATTTAAATACATTTTATACATTAAACATTAATAATATTGAGTATTTTGAGAATCAAATAATCCATGAAAAATTTGTTCAACTTTTATATTCATATCCTTTCATATTCTAAAATATCATTAATGAATATTTAATACTATCCATAACTGAGGATCCTAGATCTAATGTTGAATACTAAATTGTTTCAAAACATACAAAATATTCTTTGGGAATTAAACATAGTAGAAGAGCATAAAATATCAAAAGTGAATCATTAAGAAATATATTTTATTTTTATTTTTTTTTATTTTCTAAATAATATTTAATGAACAATCAAAAACAACAAGAACAAACCCCTGTTGCCTCCCCCCTCCCCATGCCCGCCACCCCATCCTCTCCCACTTATCAGCCCTGTCATTCCCCTACACTGGGGCATAGAACCTTCACAGGGCCAAGGGCCTCTCCTCCCCTTGATGACTGACTTGGCCATCCTCTACTATACACATGCTGCCAGAACAATCAGTAAGAAATAATATTTTAAAAAACCCTTATATGATACCACCTGACGTAGTGAGAGATTATTTAAAACGCATTATATGTCTGTGTACGTTGTCTAACAATTAGTTTACTTTAAAAAGATTATCAGTGTTTCAAGGAGAGAAATTACTTTATCAGTGAGTATATTTTAAAAATTTCAAAATAGCGAAGACTCTTTGAAGTTAATCGTTAAGAAAATGCTAATTTCAAGCACAGTGAGAAAAATTATCAATAATATTTCCATGTTTGTAGAACATGATTTTAATACTTTCAACTGTTAATGTTCAACAGACAGAATAATTATTTTAAGATATATTTTGTTGATATGTCTTCCTTTTCATTTCTGATTTTATTAATTTGGATACTGTCTCTGTGCCCTCTGGTTAGTATGGCTAGGGGTTTATCTATCTTGTTGATTTTCTCAAATCTTGTTGATTTTCTGGTTTGTTGATTTTTTTGTATAGTTCTTTTTGTTTCTATTTGGGTGATTTCAGCCTTGAGTTTGACTATTTCCTGCCATCTACTCCTCTTGTGTATTTGCTTCTTTTTGTTCTAGAGCTTTCAGATGTGCTGTCAAGCTGCTAGTGTATGCTCTCTCTCCAGTTTCTTTTTGGAGGCACTTAGAGCTATGAATTTTCCTCTTACCACAGCTTTCATTGAGTCCCATAAATTTTGGTATGATGTGTCTTCACTTTCATTAAATTCTAAAAAGCCTTTAATTTCTTTCTTTATTTCTTCTTTGACCAAGTTATCATTGTGTAGGGTGTTATTCAGCTTACATGTGTATATGGGCTTTCTGTTGCTTTTGTTGGTATTGAAGAGCAGCCTTAGTGGTGATCTGATAGGGTGCATGGGATTATTTCAATCATCTTGTATCTGTTGAGGCCTGTTTTGTGACTAATTATTATATGGTCAGTTTTGGGGAAGGTACCATGAGGTGCTGAGGAGAAGGTATATTCTTTTGCTTTAGGATGAAATGTTCTATAAATATCTGTTAGATCCATTTGGTTCATAACTTCTGTTAGTCTCACTGTGTCTCTGTTTTTTTTTTTTTTCCTGTTTCCATGAGCTGTCCATTGCTGAGAGTTGAGTGTTGAAGTCTCCCACTATTATTATGTGGGGTGCAATGTGTACTTTGAGCCTTAGTAAAGTTTCTTTTATGAATGTGGGTACCCTTGCATTTGGAGCATAGATGTTCAGAATTGAGAGTTCATCTTGGCAGATTTCTCCTTTGACTAGTATGAAGTGTCCTTCCTTATCTTTTTTGATAAATTTTGGTTGAAAGTTGATTTTATTTGATATTAGAATGGCTACTCCAGCCTGTTTCTTGGGACCATTTTCTTGGAGAATTGTTTTCCAGCCTGTTACTCTGAGGTAGTCCCTATATATGTCACCGAGGTGTATTTCCTGTATGCAGCAAAATGCTGGGTCCTGTTTTTGTATCCAGTCTGTTAGTCTATGTCTTTATATTGGGGAATTGAGCCCATTGATGTTAAGAGAAATTGAGGAAAAGTGATTGTTGCTTCCAGTTATTTTTGTTGTTACAGGTGGAATTATGTTTGTGTGGCTATCTTATTTTGGGTTTTTGAAAAATTACTTTCTTGCTTTTTTCTAGGGTGTGGTTTCCTTCTAATAATAGTTGGAGTTTTCCATCTAATATCCTTTGTAGGGATGCATTTGTGGAAAGATATTGTGTAAATTTTGTTTTGTAATGGAGTATCTTGGTTTCTCCATCTATGTTAACTGAGAATTTTGCTTGGGTATAGTAGCCTGGGCTTGTTCTCTTAGGGTCTGTATGACACCTGCCCAGGATCTTCTGGTTTTCATAGTCTCAATTGAGAAGTCTGGTGTAATTCTGATAGGCCTGCCTTTATATGTTACTTGACCTTTTTCCCTTACTGCTTTTAATATAATTTCTTTATTTAATGTATTTGGTGTTTTGATTATTATGTGATGGGAGGAATTTCTTTTCTGGTCCACCTTATTTGGAGTTATGTAGGTTTCTTGTATGTTCATGAGCATCTCTTTCTTTAGGTTAGAGAAATTTTGTTGAAGATATTTACTGGCCCTTCAAGTTGGGGATCTTTGCTCTCTTCTATACCTATTATTCATAAGTTTGGTCTTCTCATTATGTCCTAAATTTCCTGGATGTTTTGGGTTAGGAGTTTTTTGCATTTTATTTGACTGTTGTGTCAATGTTTTCTATGGTATCTTCTACCCCTGATTTTCTCTTTTCTATCTCTTGTATTCTGTTGGTGATGCTTGCATATATGACTCCTGATCTCTTTCCTAGGTTTCCTAACTCTAGGGTTGTCTCCCTTTGTAATTTCTTTATTGTTTCTATTTCCATTTTTAGATCTTGGATGGTTTGGGTCATTTCCTTCACCAGTTTGGTTGTGTTTTCCTGTAATTCTTTAAGGGATTTTTGTGTTTCCTCTTGAAGGGCTTCTAGCTGTTTACCTGTGTTCTCCTGTATTTCTTTAAGGGAGTTATTTATATCCTTCTTAAAGTCCTTTATCATCATCACAAGAATTGATTTTAGATCCAAATCTTGCTTTTCTGGTGTGATCGTATATCCAGGACTTGCTATGGTGGGAGAATTGGGTTCTGATGATGCCAAGTAACCTTGGTTTCTGTTGCTTATGTTCTTAATGCTTGCCTCCCACCATCTGATTATCTCTAGTGCTACCTGCCCTTACAATATCTGACTGAAGCCTGTCCTTCCTGTGATCCTGATTGTGTCAGAACTCCTCAGAGTCCAGCTGTCTCTGTGATTCTGGGATCCTGTGATCCTGAGATTCTGGGTATATCAGAGCTCCTGGAAGTCAAGCTGCCTCTGGGACCCTGAGATCCTCGTGTGACCAAGCTCCTGGGATCCTGGGATCTTGTGATCCTGGGAGTGTTAGAGCACCTGGGAGTGGATCTTCCTCTGGGTTTTGTGGGACTGCCTGCGGAGTTCGAGCCCAAGGTCTCCTCAGGGCACAGGCCTAGACTGGAAGGAACCTGTACAACTGGTGTGGTGGAGTTCCTAGGTGCCTGGGTCCCACTGATCTCAGTTACTCAGGGTGTTGGGGCAGATATTGTGTCCTCCCCACTTCTGATCCTATGATCCTAGGAATGTTAGGGAGCCTGGGAGTGGAGCTTCCTCTGGGTGTTGTGAGTTCATTTTTTATTGACCATTGACTGTGGGATGTGAGACTGCCTTTAAGAGTAGTTTGTTTGCCCAGTGAAACTCCTATGGAGAAAACTAAATTTTCATTTGAAAGTAGCTATCAATTAGAAATTGCTTCTGGGTTATGGATGAGGACATTTATAAGATCCCCCCCCCTTTTGGCACTTAGTTCTATGAATTTGACTCTTAGAACCTCTTTCATTGTGTCCAGTAAGTTTGGGTGTGTTGTGTATTCATTTTCATTGAATTCTAGAAAGTCTTTAATTTCTTTCTTAATTTCTACCTTGACCCATTTTTTTTTTATTCAATAATGAGTTGTGCAGTTTCCATGTGTTTGTAAGCTTTCTGTTATTTTTGTTGTTGATCTCCAGCTTTAAGCAATGGTAGTCACAAAGGATGTAGGGTGTTCTTTCAATTTTCTTGTATCTGTTGAGATTTGCTTTCTATCTGAGTATGTGGTCCAATTTGTAGAAAGATCCATGAAGTGCTGAAAAGAAAGTGTATTCTTTTGTGTTTGGGTGAAATATTCTGTAAATATCTGTCAGGTCTATTTGTTGTATAATGTCAGTTAGCTCCAGCATTACTCTATGTAGTTTTTATGTAGATATCCTGTCTATTTACAAGAGTAGGGTATAGAAGTATCCCACTATTGGTGTGTAAGAATCCCTTTGTAAATCAAGCTGTAGTAGTATTTCTTTATGAACTTGGGTATTCTTATGTTAAGAATTGCAATGTCCTCTTGGTGTATTTTTCCATTGATGAGTATATGTGTCCTTCCCTATCTCTTCCTTTTAGTTTTGATTAGAAGTCTATTTTCTCAGATATTAAAATGGCTACACCAGCTTGCTTTGTAGGTCATTTTCCTTGTAATATCTTTTCCCATCCTTTAACCCTGAGGTAATATCTATCCTTGATGTCAAGATGTATTTCTTGGTTTATCTGACCCTGTTTTAACTTTCACACCTTGTATGTGTCTAGAAAATTGTCTATTTCATCCAGAATTTACAATTTACTTGAGTATAAACTTTTGTAGTAGGATCTGATGATTTTTCTGAGTTTCCACAGTTTTCATTGTGATGTCTCCCTTTTCATTTCTGATTTTATTGATTTGAATACTATCTCTGTACCCTCTGGTTAGTCTGGATAAGGGTTTATCTATATTGTTGATTTTCTCAAAGAACCAGCCCCTGGTTTTGTTGATTCTTTGCATAGTTCTTTTTGTTTCTGTTTGTTGATTTCAGCCCTGAGTTTGATTATTTCCTGCCATCTACTCCTCTTGGGTGTAAACCATCTAAACAGTCCCATAACTGCTAAAGAAATAGAAGCAATCATTAGTAGTCTCCCAACCAAACAAAACCCAGGACCAGATGGGTTCAGTGAAGAATTCTATCAGACTTTTAAAGAAGACCCAATACGAATACTCTTCAAACTATTCCACAAAATAGAAACAGAAGGTACACTACCCAATTCATTCTATGAAGCCACAATTATGCTTATACCTAAACCATACAAAGACCAAAGAAAGAAAGAGAACTTCAGACCAATCTCTCTTATGAACATCGATGCAAAAATGCTCAATAAAATTCTTTCCAGTTGAATCCAAGAACACATCAAAATGATCATAATCCACAATCAAGTAGGCTTCATCCCAGGGATACAGGGATGGTTCAATATACAGAAATCCATCAACATAATCTACTACATACACAAACTCAAAAGACAAAAAACACATGGTCATTTTGTTAAATGCTGAAAAAAGCATTTGACAAAATTCCATATCCCTTCATGTTAAAAGTCTTGGAAAGATCAGGAATTCAAAGCCCATACCTAAACAAGGCCCATAGTAAAAGCAATATACAGCAAACCACTAGCCAACATCAAACTGAATGGAGAGAAACTTGAAGCAATCCCACTAAAATCAGGAACCAGACAAGGCTGCCCACTCTCTCCCTATCTATTCAATATAGTACTTGAAGTTCCAGCTAAGGCAATTGGACAACAAAAGAAGGTCAAATGGATAGAAAGTGGAAAGGAAAAAGTCGAAATATCACTATTTCCAGATGATATGATCGTATTCTTAAGTGACCCCAAAAATTCCACCAGAAAATTCCTAAAGCTGATAAACAACTTCAGCAAAGTGGCTGGATATAAAATTTACTCAAAGAAATCAGTAGCCTTCCCCTACTCAAAGTATAAACAGACTGAGAAAGAAATCAGGGAAATGACACCCTTTACCATAGCCACAAATAATATTACATAAATTGGTGTGACTCTAACCAAACAGGTAAAAGATCTATATGATAAGAACTTCAAGTTTCTGAAGAAAGGAATCAAAGATCTCAGAAGATGGAAAGATCTCCCATGCTCATGGATTGGCAAGATTAATATAGTAAAAATGGCCATTTTGCCAACAGCAATCTACAGATTCAATCCAATCCCCATCAAAATTCCAACTCAATTCTTTGTAGAGTTAGAAAGAGCAATTTCCAAATTCATTTGTAATAACAAATAAACCAGGATAGCAAAAACTATTCTCAACAATAAAAACTTCTGAGGGAATCGCCATCCTTGACCTCAAGCTGTATTACAGAGCAATAGTGATAAAAACTGCATGGTATTGGTACAGTGACAGACAGGTAGATCAATGGAATAAAATTGAAGACACAGAAATGAACCCACACATACATGGTCAGTTTATCTTTGACAAAGCAGCTAAAACCATCCAGTGCAAAAAAAGACAGCATTTTTAACAAATGGTGCTGATTCAATTGGTGGTCAGCATGTAGAAAAATGCAAATTTTCCCATTCTTATCTCCTTGTACAAAGCTCAAGTCCAACTTATAGAGGATAAAGTGGGGAAGAGCCTCAAACATATGGGCACAGAGAAAAATTCCTGAACAGAACACCTTGTGTTTGTGCTGTAAGATCAAGAATTGACAAATGAGACCTCATAAAATTATAAGCCTTCTGTAAGGCAAAGGACACTATCAATAAGACAAAAGTCAACCAACAGATTGGGAAAAGATCTTTACCAATCCTACATCTGCTAGTGGGCTAATAGCCAATATATACAAAGAACTCAAGAAGTTAGACTCCAGAGAATCAAATAACCCCATTAAAAATGGGGTACAGAGCTAAACAAAGAATTTTCAACTGAGGAATATCAAATTGCCGAGAAGCACCTAAAGAAATGTTCAGCATCCTTAGTCAGCAGGAAAATGCAAATCAAAACAACCCTGAGATTCCACACCAGTCAGAATGGCTAAGATCAAAAACTCAGGTGACAGCAGATGCTGGAGAGGTTGTAGAGAAAGAGGAACACTCCTCCATTGCTGGTGGGATTGCAAACTGGTTCAACCCCTCTGGAAATCAGTTTGGCAGTTCCCCCAGAAATTGGACATAGTTCTACCAGAGGACCCAGCTATACCACTCCTGGGCATATACCCAGAAGATGCTCCAACATGTAATAAGGACACAAGCTCCACCATGTACAACTCAGATGTCCCTCAACAGAGGAATGGATACAGAAATTGTGGTACGTTTACACAATGGAATACTACTCAGCTATTAAAAATGATGAATTCATGAAATTGTTAGGCAAATGATAGAAATAGAAAATATTATCTTGAGTAAGGTAACCCAATCACAAAAGAACACACATGGTATGCACTCACTGATAAGTGAATATTAGCCCAAAAGCTCCAAATAACCAGGATACAATTCACAGACCATATGAAGCTCAATAAGAAGGAAGACCAAAGTGTGGGTGCTTCAGTTCTTCTTGGAGAACAAAATACTCACAAGAGCAAATATGGAAATTAAAGTGTAGAGCAGAGACTGAAGGAAAGGCCACCCAGAGACTGTCCCACCTGGTGATTCATCTCATATACAGTTACCAAACCCAGACACTATTGTGGATAGTGGATGGCAAGAAGTGCATGCTGAAAGGAGCCTGGTATGGCTGTCTCCTGAGAGGCCCTGCCAGAGCCTTACAGATACAGAGATGAATGTTAGCAGCCAACCATTGGACTGAGCATAGGGTCCCTAATAGAGGACTTAGAGAAGGGACTGAAGGAGTTGAAGGGGTTTGCAACCCCATAGGAAGAACAATAATATCAACCAACCGGACCCCCACCCCAAAACTCCCAGGGACTAAGCCATCAACAAAGGTGTACACATGGCTCCAGCTGCATATATGTAGCAGAGGATGGCCTCATCATGCACCAATAGGAGAGGTTCTTGGTCCTATGAAGGTTCAATAGATGCCCCAGTGTAGGGGAATGAGGGCAGGGAGGTGGGAGTGGGTGAGTGGGTGGAGGAACACCCTCATAGAAGCAGGGGAGAGGGAGATTGTGATAGGGTGTTTCTGGGAGGGAAGGAAACCAGGAAAGGCAATAACATTTGAAATGTAAATAAAGAAAATATCCAATTAAGAAAAAAGATGTATTTCTTGGATGCAGCTGAAGAATGTTTCCAATTTTCACAAGGATTAACCATCCTTTTGGGGGAATTAAGACCATTGATGTTGAGAAATATCAATAAGCAATTTTTTATTCCTGTTATATAGAAGTCAAGGGGAGGGAGACACACATAAATACACACACACACACACACACACACACACACAGAGAGAGAGAGAGAGAGAGAGAGA
>JADRCC010314570.1:0-13007 GCA_019843855.1 Hylomyscus alleni | reverse complement strand
TAACTGCTCAAGGCTGACAGAAGAGCGATGAGACGGGCAGCAGTTAGAGTGCCTCAGACGAGGGTCCATCCAAGCGGCCAGGGTAATGCTGAACAGTTGGCAAGGATCCAGAACATAAGCAAGGTGGTAGTAACTGTACACTTTGTGGGTAACATTAAGAGACAAACATGCACAAGGAAACTTTTACATCGAGGTTAACATGAGTTACAACTGGCCTGACCATGACCAGAGATCTATAGAAGGCTGAGGTAACTGTAGTTAGATGTTGGTTTGTATCAGACTCCTGAATAAGGAACAAGCAGCTGGAAGCTTAGTAGAAAAAGTCAGTTAAAGTCAGCATCCAAGGAATGATTCTGACCAGAACGTGTCCTAGTGGTACTCCTTGCTTTCACATATAATAAGCTTTGCATATTTGATTTGAACATTAACAATACCAGCTATGATTTAAAGAACAGAAAGAGTCTCTCAAGTCTCTGAAGTCTCTCAAGTAAAACACAATTTTTGATTAGAAACAACTTGATAAGGTGAAATTTTAAAAATTGGGCCCATTACCTTAAAATGACCATATCTAGAATGTGAATGCATAACTTAATACATATTTTTGTTAACATCAAATTGTTATACATATATTCCAATAAATATATTCCACTAAATATCAGACTATATGAAGAGACTATTTAACTTTAAGGTGTATTCTCCCAAAAGAAATGATTTTCAACTTCTAGTTTAAAAAGTATAGTCTAAGAAAAAATGACTACCTTGTCAAGAGTAAATGATTCACATTACAAAGTTTTCTAAATTTAATTCTACTAACAGAATCTTAAAATTTTGCTATTTTCAACCATACCCTGAACCAATAGATGAAAGCACTCAGTCATGTCACATATGTAATAAATAATTTACATGTAATATGGACTGAATTGACAAAGAAGGCAAAGGCCAAGTCTATTCCTTCTACTGATAGCACAAATCTCTAGGTCACCATGTCCTGAAAACAGTAAGCATGTTTCTTAACATTCATTCTATTTGAAAATAGATTGGCTGCTTAAAGAAATAAATTATAAAGTGAAATGACCAACTTAAATAAGCTTTTGTCTTTTGGAATTTCTTAGCAAACATCAGTGCCAAAGCCCTTTTGCTCCTTGTAGACTTCAAGGTGAGAGGACAGGCTCTGGAGCTCTCAGTCTGGGTAGAGACTGGATTATATTTGCAAAGCACTACAGGTGAACCCAGGTTGGAGAGAATCCCTTAATCTAAGTAATTTTCTCCAGAAGAATCTAAATGCTTAGGATATCACTTAATCATTTGTTGAATCCTCAGATATAAAACCAACTGTCAAAGACACCACTTGGACATTCTGGATAGCTTTTCAAAGCTGTGGATTTGATGACTGAGTATCTGGCATCCTTCTTTAATGAGGGAACATGGGTAGTTAGGGTTATTGATGTTGGAATTAGTTTTACTAAGAGAAAGAAGTGAGTAGTAGGATAAGAGTCATGGTCAATTGAACTAGCCTACAGGTCCCATACCAATCAGATGGTAGGCTTATGTACAGAGTTGTCCTGGTCACAGCATCCTCATATGTCAGTTCAGGAGACATTGAGGGCAGAGTAATTGATATTTGCTTCTCTGTTGTTTAAGATTTTTAGGATGTAGGTACAGAATCTGAGATAATCTACTGGGCAAGAGAATCTATCCCCTTGTCGTGATACATGAGGAGTAATTCATCTTTAGATAAAGAGGAAGGCTTTTTGTTTGTTTTATTTTGTTTCGTTTTGCTTTGTTTGGTTTTATGGTTTGGCCTATGTGGTGGAAACTTGTCAAGCCTATATGGCCAGAGCTAGTCACACCTATATAGCTGAAGCTGGGAGACATATGCAGCCAGAGGCAAAATCAGCAAGCTTCTGGCATGTCTTATTTGCCATGCATTCTTATATGCAACTTACTCGGCTTAGATAATTCTTCCTCCAAGGAAATTAGTCATCCTACCATTTGTATCCTCTATGGGAATCTCAGAGTTGTTTGATTTACATGTCCCTGATGACTAAGGATATTGAACATTTTTTTAAATGTGTCTCAGCCATTAGAGATTTCTCTGTTGAGAAGTCTCTGTTTAGCTCTGTTCCCCATTTTTTATTGGGTTATTTGGGTTGTTGGTGTGTAACTTCTTGAATTCTTTATATATTTTGGATATTAGCCCTCTGTTAGATGTAGGGTTGGTAAAGATCCTTTCCCAATCTGTATGCTGCTGTTTTGTCCTATTGACAGTGTCCTTTGACTTACAGGGGAGCTTTTCAGTTTTATGAGGTCCCATTTATAAATGTTGATCTTAGTGCCTGAACCATTGGTGTTCTGTTCAGGAAGTTGTCTCCTGTACCAATGAGTTCAAGGCTATTTCCCACTTTCTCTAGTGTATGTCCTTTTAATTTACTCCTTAGTTGTTTTCAAGTACAAAGTGTCTTTTCTTGTGTTGTTTAGTTTGCTCTGCTTCTCCCTGTCACTGAGTCAGGTGGCCAGCCTAATCCAGGACAGAAACATTGGAAGAAACTTTTAAACAAAGGTGCTTGGTTGTAGAGCAGATGAGCCAAAAATCCAACTCCAGACCCACCTTCTCAGTAGGGTAGAACAGCATGAAACATTTTTTTTTTCAATATTATCCATATCTATAGATATCTCTGTAAGACTGAACCCAGTAATCTACACATCCATAACCACAAGTTTGTGTGTGACTGTAGATGGGAGCAGACAAACTGGAAAGCTTTTACCTCTTAACTGTTAAAGATTTAAACAGTCTTGGAGAGGCAGAAATCTAAGTAGGTCAAAAGCATTAGGCAAAACAGTTCTATGCTATCTTAGGAATAGATACAAGTCTAGAGGCCCAGCAGAAATGGCAGTAGATATTCCAACTTTGGTTGTAAGCCAAGGCCTTGAGAAATATTAAAGTGAACTGTGAGGTATATGGGGCAGAGGCCTTGGACCATGCTAGCATTCTGTCTTGTGGAGTTACCTAAATCATTTTAGGGGAGGTAGAGGGTGGGAGAGACTTGGGAGGAAGAGAAGAGGAGGCATCAGGAAAGAAGGGGGCAGGATCAGGTATGGTAAGAGACTGGGATGATACACAGAGGGTCAGGAATTTGAACAGAGGTGTGTAGCAATGGGGGATGGGGATCTGGAGTAGCCACCAGTAAGTCCCAGATGTTAGGGAAGGCAAGAGGCTCCCAGGAACCAACAGGGATGAGATTAGCTGAAATGCCCAACAAAGGGGAGGGAGAACCTGTAGAGACAATATCCAGAGGTTAGGTAAGGCCTCAGGTTGGGGAATGGGGCCACCCGCTCAGCTCCAAATTTTCAACCCAGAATGGCTTCCTGTCTAAAGGAAATAACAGGGATAAAGTGTGGAGCAGAGACTGAAGGAAAAGCCATCCAAGGACTGCCCCACCTGGGGATCCATCCCATATACAGTCACCAAACCCAGACACTATTGTGGATGCCAAGAAGTGCTTGCTGACAGGAGCCTGGTATAGCTGTCTCCTGAGAAGCTCTGTCAGAGCCTGACAAATATAGAGGTGGATGTCACAGCCAACCATTGGACTGGGCACTGGGATCCCAATGGAAGAGCTAGAGAAAGGATTGAAGCAGTTGAAGGGGTTTGCAACCCCATAGGAAGAATTATATCAACCAACTAGAACCCCCAGAGCACCTAAACCACCAACCAAAAAGTACAAATACAGAAGTGGATACTCACAGCCAATCATTGGACTGAGCACGGGGTTCACAATGGAGGAGTTAGAGAAAGGACTGAAGGAGCTGAAGGGGTTTGCAACCCCATAGGAAGAACAAAAATATCAACCACCAGAACCCCCCAGAGAGCTCCCAGGGACTAAATTACCAACCAAAGTGTACACATGGAGTGAGCCCATCGCTCCAGCTGCACATGTAGGAGAGGATGACCTTGTCAGTCATCAATGGGAGGAGAGGCCCTTGGTCCTATGAAGGCTTGATTTCCAGTGTAGTGGAATGCCAGGGCAGTGAGGTGGAAGTGAGTGGGTGGGAGGGTGAGCATCCTCATAGAAGCAGGGGGAGGGAGGATGGAATGGGTGCCAATGGAGGGGAAACTGGGAAGGGGGATAACATTTGAAATATAAATACATAAAATGTCCAATAAAAAAGGAATTGAGAGATGTGAATTTGGGCCAGCAGTAACTTCTGTCCAATGTATATTGAGGCCAGATCTGGACCAAGAGCTGAACAAATGAACTTAGTATGAAGTCTCCCAAATGGAGCCTTTGAGATTAGCCTACAGCCAGGCTGAGGGTGTCTTTGGAATGGAGAATTTGATACACATGGTGGGGTACAAGATCAAAGTAAAAACAGGGATCAATATCTAGCCACTTAAAGCACCCCCTCAGTTTCAAAATGACCAAATGCACCTGCCAGGTAAGGTGGCATTCCAAATATCTACAATTCCAGAGTTAAGAAACCACAGGGTCTGTGGAAGTTCCTCAGAGCATTCAGCTGAACAAGTGGTAGGCCAGTGGAGAATTCCTGGAATTAGAATTCTCAGCCAGACTTTCTTAGCCAGTGGAAAATCTCCAGTGACTGATGAGGTCTTAAGACAGAAAAAAAAAAAATCCCAGGGAGCTCCCAGACTTAACTAGGTCATCTCTGAGTTGGATCCAATAGATTACCTTCTCCTTGCAGCTTAGTATGTTGCTTGAATGTTTTCATTGAATGCAGCTTGGCCTCCCATGTATAATAAAGTCAGATTGTATCAGGTGAGACAGTAAAGTGAGGAGAAAGAGCAGAGACAAAGTGAAAAGAAACGGCCTCCTGAGAGAAGTGGGTGGACCTGCTTGGCCTTCTCACTCCAGGGCTAAGGATCATAAAAGAGCCAGGGATGTTTGTCCTTGGGCGGGCTTGAGTCACTAGTGGGCTCAGATTTCCCAGCCCCAGTCTTCAGCACCATATGTTAGACCATGTAAAGGCAGTTTTAGAAAGACACAGAAGGAGGAAAGAAGAAAGGCCAGGACTAACCTTAGACATGACCATGTTTATTCTTGGTAAGGGAGCATTTTGTCACCCATGTCTGCAGATAGCCAAAATACCTACAGGGAAGATGAGTTGGAGCCCCTTATAAGGGTGGAAGAGACTTTGGGGAAGCTGGGAAGGGTAGTCTTTCAATAGGCAACTATCATACCCCTCCTCCACCCCCTAAGCTCCCACCCGAGACAGAGATAGTACCAGGAGTTGTGAGCATTGGGGAGGTGGTGGTAAAGGCTACTCTGTCTCCTCATGGGAAAGTATAGTGAGAATGTATCACCTACTTGACACATGAACTCACTAAGCAGTACATTTATGGTCTTGTTCTCAAGCTGTGAGGAATACACTGCTGCTACTTAAAAGCCATCTGGTTTACAGTATTTTGTTACAGATAAAGTTAATACGCATAAGCCAAGCAGTGGTTCAGCTATACCTCATCTGACAGAAACTTAACTCAGAATGGTTCATAGACCTAAATGTAAAACTTCAGTCAATAAGACTTCCAAAAGAAAGTAAAGAAGATCTTTGTGATCTTGAATTAGGCAATGAGTTCTTGGCTCTTCCACCAGAAGCATTATCTATAAAGAATTTTAAAAAAAGATAAACTGGGCCTCATCAAAATTTAAAACTTCAGCTCTGCCAAAAATACTTTTAGAAGAATCAAAAGACAAGTTGCATGCTTGGCAAATGTATTTACAAATCACAGAACTGAGAAAAAGAGTTTCAAGCAGACTGAAGATGTTCTACCCTGAACCGTAGAAGAACAAATAACCCAATCAAAACCAGAGGAAGACTTGAATGTAAATTTCACCAAAGATCTTTGGAAGGAAAATAAGCATATCAAAAGTAGTCACTCCACACCTAGGAGAGCAGTAAATATTGTTGTTAGAAATGCAAAATGATGCTACTACTTGGGAAAACAGCTTAAGAATATCTTAGAAATTTAGGTACATGTTCATCATTTAAAGCAGCAACTTTACTTTAGCCACATACCCATGCAGATAGAAAACTTTGTTCACACAGATAATTGTGCATGGATTTTGACACCAGTTTTATTGTTAGTACTAGTATGTGGAGATTACACCAATGTCCTTCAGTGGATAAATGGATGAACAAAACTGGTCTTCCCACAGGGGGGACTATTACTTAAGTAAAAACTATTAAGATAAATATTGGAAAATGTAATATGATGGACTCTTAAATGTGTTGTGCTGAGTGAAAAGTTACATTTGAAATGCTGTGTGATATATTCTTTTATATCTAAATAGGTTATGGTAGTGGTTGTGTGTATGTATGTATCTGTGTGTGTATGTATGTATGTATGTGTACTAGGTTTCAGTATCACAGTTGTGTGCAACACATTGCTGAAGGTAAACACTTATACCACTGAAATATGTCCCATCCTTGTTTCTGGGACATTTTGGACAAGGATTGCTAAGGACTTG
Organism: Hylomyscus alleni; assembly: GCA_019843855.1. Taxonomy (NCBI): domain Eukaryota; kingdom Metazoa; phylum Chordata; class Mammalia; order Rodentia; family Muridae; genus Hylomyscus; species Hylomyscus alleni. The sequence goes on along the minus strand of JADRCC010314570.1, from coordinate 6,522 downwards.
GGTTTGGGAGAGGGTCTAATTACTAAGGGAATCTCAGGGAAAACCTTGAAAAGTAATAGAACTGTATAACAAAAGAAGAACTTTGTTGTAAGTCTACCAATAAATATAAGAATTCCTCGGCATTTCTATTTCCATATTAGACATCTCCCCTTGAATTTGATTTTGGACTGATGAGCTAATATCTGTCTTTGGCTGTTCGGTGAGGATCATAAACCTCAGTAGAAAGCAAACTACAGAGCTTTGCTCCCCAAACCTGCCTCATCTCCAGCCTTTGGTGCATCAGTGGATGGCAGTTGTAATTGCTCAGTCCATCATACCCAGAGTCATCTTTGAGCTCCCTCATTCTCTGCTATCTTACAAGGAAGCCAGTCATCTTTTTTTTTTCTGTTTCTCTGTGTAGTCCTGACAGTCCTGGAACTCACTCTGTAGACTTAGGCTGGCCTCGAACTCAGAAATCTGCCTGCCTCTGCCTTCCAAGTGCTGGGATTAAAGGTGTGTGCCACCACTGCCCGGCTGGAAGCCAGTCATCTTTTGTTTGGTTGGTTTTTCGAGACAGGGTTTTTCTGTGTAGTCCTGACTGTCCTGGAACTCACTCTGTAGACTAGGCTGGCCTTTAACTCACAGAAATCTGCCTGCCTCTGCATTTACTGGAATTAAAGACATGTGTCATCACACTTAACAGAAGCCAGTCATCTTTATGCTTCTGAAACATAATCAAAATATCAGTATGATTAATCCTATTGATTTGGTTCAAGCCAAACATGGAGGTCTGCCCCCAGTGCCTATTTCAGAAAGGACTTGCCAGGCTATGGGAAGTGCTGTCTGAAGTCTGTTTCAGCTTCTGGACGCCAATCACTGGCTCCCTTCAGCTACTATTTCAGTTTTTCAGGCTTTCTTGACCTTTAACAGAGGAGGCCAGAAGAACACTTGCCTCAGGGCCTTTATATCTGCATTTTTTCCTACTCAGCTTTTCTTCCCCTAGGTATTCTCTGTATTAGTAGTCTTCTAGGGCTGTTATAATAAAGGTCACAAGATTTCCTCCTCCTGGGTTCCCTCATCCAGCCTTTATACAAGGATTTGTGCCTAGTCTTATTGTAATTTGTTAAGGTATAATGGTTGATATCCCTGGGAGACCTGCTCTGTTTTTTTTTTTCTTTTTTCTTTTTTCTTTTGGAAGGGAAATGGAGGAGTGGATCTGAGAGAGAGGGGAGGTAGGAGGAGGGGCTGGGAGGAGAGGAACGGAGGAAGGGAAAGAGGGGAACCTGCGATTTAGATGTAATGCATGACAGAAAACATTAAAGTAAGGTGTGTTTATGGCTTAAAAGAAAAGAAACTAATTTTCCAATAGTTCTGGAAGCCCTAAGTCTGAAATCAAGGTCCACACTCCTTTATAGGTGAGGCTGCCTCTGCCAGCCTTCAGTGTTTCTTGCTATCCTTGATTTGTGGCCTTATCACTCCAATGTCTGCTTTTCTTGTCACATGAGCTTCTCTGTGTCTGATTTTCCCTCATCTATGTCCTATAAAGGCACATGCCATTGAATTTAGGGCCTACTCAGTTATTCCAGAATTCTCTAGTGATTTTATTCCAAGATCTTTACCTTAATTGTATCCCCCCACCCCCTGCCAATGGCTCCCTTTCAAAGTAAAGTCACATTCATGTATTCTGGGGATTAAGACATGAACCTTTCTTTCAGGACACATACTTAACCCACTCTAGCCTCTTAGCTCACTTCATTTCTGCTTTCCAGTTTTTCCTCAGCAGGTACTCTCTGGGCATGGGTCCTACCCCCACCACCATGCTGAAAATCAAAACTGCTCTGACAGATCCTCTTTATTTGCTTAATTCTCTAAAGAGTGCTTACCACTATCTGACATGGTATATACTATAATATTGACTTGTTATTTATTATGAATGGAAGTCCACCTCTGCCATTAGGACTACCAGGTTCTCTTGTTTATTGGTTTTGTACAATGTTGGGTGCAGAAACATTGTCCAATGAGTAGTCACTGTTGTCATTTTTATAGTTGCTTACATGTGTCTGAAGAGGATAAGTTATTTTACCAAGTATGACATTCAAAGCAAGGTGTCTCCCACCCAAGCTACTCTTCTAACATGATAACATGTCCTACTTCCTGGTAGACAACACATTTAGTGGGCTAGGATCTCTAGGGATATCCACCATCTTTTGGTTGAAAAAACATGTCTGCCCTCCTCTAAAGATCTTCTCCCATTCTTAGCTTTACATGGTCCCATTCCTCAGTGAAGAGCTTTCTCTTGTGATGTGTTTAGGTCTCATGCTATAATGGATGCCTACTACCTTCTTTGTCCTAAGTGGCAGAAGAGAAGAGAATAACTCTCTCCAAAGCCCTTGTATTTGGAGATTACTAACAAGCCACCCTATGGGCATTGTAGGTACAGACAAAACTCTCTAGACAAGCTCCTTAAGCATTTTCCAGAAGTCTCATTTTATTATTTTCCTCCCTCCCCTTTTGTCTCCCTTTCCCTGCAATAGGTTTATGATAAAATGCAAGATGAGATTTTTGGCTTGTAGTAGGCATTGCCCTTAGGTGATGTTCTATGAATAATGAATGGAACAGAACAACAATTTTTAAAATGCATGTTTTGGCACATATTCAATTAGGAGTGTTGGCACTTGCAAATCTAGCAAATAAGTGCCTTTCCCTGGCGAGCAACATCTCAGCTCTAGCTCTTAAGACCTGCTTTCTGGGCATCTCATTTACAAACAGAAGCAAATATTCTAGAGTCAAGGGAGAGGCACATAAAAGTCCCATCCATTCCCTGGCAAGGAGTCTAAGGTGAGCAGGGATTGTGCCCTCTGGGATAGAAGACAGCCTAGGTCTTTCTACATTGGTCACACTGATTTACAGAGCTCCAGAGGCCAGAAGCATTTGCTCATTCCATGGTGTTCTAAAAAGCAAAGCCAGATTTTTAAAACAACATGCTATTGTTTGGATGGATATTACTGTGTGCTCTAAGGGCCAGATTCTCAGCCCGTGAAGCTTCATGGTGATGTGTGTGGAGACTCCTCTCATACTAGGCTATGGGAATTTCTCTAAGAAAAGAAACTTAAGCCAAATTCTCAACCAATGTAACTCTGTGAATTCCCATAGAATTATGTCAGTTGGGAGTCTGTATACATGCGAGAATACAACTTGCAGTATTTTATGAGGTCAATCCCACTATTCAGATGACCATAAAAGTCTCTCAGTCACATTGTTATTCTTTCTGAGGGGTCATGTTCATAGGCTAGAGTTCCACATTGGACTAAATGCGAAACTGTGTGTATGTCTATATGTATGAATGTATATGAGCCTACACATCATCTCATGGTCTGCATGAAAATAAACTCCATGGCTGTGATTTGGGTTTATTTCATTCTTTCCAGGATTTTCTTCTTTCCTTCATAGTTTAGTTCAATTGAAATAGGATAACCCCATTTATGGATGGTTCTCATCAACTCTGAACAGATAAGCTCTTCAAATTGTTGTGGAAGTGCTTGAGAATTCCATTCAGGAACTTCCTGAACAATTTGAAATTGGCTGTAGCACCTCCGTGTTCCCTGCCTGCTAATGCAAGTGCTTTTGTCTTTCTTAAGGATTGTTTGGTGGAAAGCTTTGGTCGTTGGAGTTTATTTTCAATGTAACTTTTAAACCTGCAAAGAATAAATCCCACATGTGCAAGAGGAAGTAGCAGAAACAAAGGAGCTCGTGGAAACTTTCACCTTCCCCCTCCAGCCATTGGTTGGGTGCCAATCACAGTCAGCACTGGCAGAACATACCAGTGTTTTGGTGAAGGGCATTTCTTGGGCTGTATTAAAAACAGTGGTGGTCTTCTTCTGGTTGGATCTATAGGGGCAGTTGCCAGCACCTCTAACTTTAAAGTGCTGGACTTAAAGGTGAAAGCAAATTCTACACCTCAGATTCAGGGTTGAGTAGAGACACAGCTACTCTTGATGACATTGTTTTGTAACAGGTTTGTCCAACAGTACAAAATAAGCCAATTAAAAGGACCAAATTATTGGTAGAAAGCAGAGATGAGGCCACATTGGGAAGAGGCACAAAGAGATCCAGCTACTCTGCCAAGTCTGGCTTTGGGTCCTGAAATAAAACCAAAGTTTAAATAGAAGGCCAAGGGCATGCATTGCAAAGCAAGGATTAAGGCATCCTCCCCTTTTTGTCTGGGCTTCCATCTGATTCTTTTAGGTTGTCTGGCAAGTTGTTAGAAATGTGTGAAATCTTTCTAGGAGACAAGATTCCCTTCTGCTTGGTGCCTTTTCCTCAAACCAGAGTGAGATTTCTGGGGTGTGCTAGCTGATAGTCTTATGTCAACTTGACACACAAACTAGAGTTATCTGGAAGGAGAGATTCTTAATTAAGAAAAATGGCTCTATATGATCCAACTATGAGACATTTTCTTAATTAGTTACTAATAGGGGAGGGCCCAGCCCATTGTGGATAAGGTCATTCACAGGCTGGTAGTCCTTGGTTCTATAAGAAAGCAGGCTGAGAAATCCAGGTCGGGGAGGCCAGTAAGCATACTGCCTCCATGGCCTCTGCATCACCTCCTGCCTCCAGGTTCCTGACCTGTTTGAATTCGTGTCCTAACTTCCTTTGATGATGAACAGTGATATGGAAGTGTAAGCCCTTTCCTTCACAGCTTGATTTTTGGTCATGGTGTTTCATTGCAGCAATAGGAACCCTAACTAAGACATGAGGAAATTCTCATTCCTTTGGGTTACACCCTTTCAGTAGTCTGATAGATTAAGAGACTCAAGTGTCTCTCTCTAGATAGCTTCATTTCTGCCAGGTGATCACAGCTCTTCCCTGCTTTCTTTCCCTTAGTACAGGGATTGTTTTTCTTTTCTAGCCCTGCAAACAGTGCCTTTCCTTCCTCTTTGTTTCAAGGTTCTCTCAGATTTCAAAGACAATCAGTTCAGCAAAATCTATATCCTTCAAGCCCTGGGCCTGGCTCTAATCTTGGGGAATTCACAGCCTAGGAGAGAAGACTGATGGCAAAGCCATGGCTACTATGTGGCATCTTGGCCATGATATGGCAACACAGACCCAAGGTACACTCTATCTTGGTGCCAGTCAGGGTTCTGGAAGAGAGAAAATAGTCAGGGACCTTAGGAGAAGAATCAAGATATGGGCATGTGGTAGAGGAGTCCAACACAGACTTAGGAAACACCTTGAGTAAAATCATGACTCTGCTTACCTGTAATCCCAGTATATAGGAGGCAGAGGCAGGAGGATCACGAATGCAAGGCCAGCAGCTTGAGCTACATAATGAGACCCCATCTCAAAACAAAACAGAAAAAGAAAGAAACAAGAAAGGAATGCACATGGCTTTGGAAAACCCTTGGCTATCCTGCCCACAGAACTCAGCACTTGGCTAATGTCTCTCACCTCAAGAGTCTACTCTCAATTGTGTGTGACCTTTACCACAGATGTTCTTAATATTAAGGGCCTAACTTTCTCACATTCCTGCATGTTTACATTGGCTACCTGAATCACCTTTTTCCAGCTCTTTTTTTCTTCCATTTTCACAATTTCAGTTAAGTATTTCTCTTTCTGACTCTGTTCTCCCCACAGGTGATAGTCATGGTATTTCCATTGCCCCTTGTCTACAGCTATACAGTATTGTCAACTTGGGCTCATTTCTTTGGACTGAGATGGGGGTCTCTTAGCTCTGTTTCTAGAGTACCTAAGAAGATGATTAATGATGGAGAGGCAAAACTTTTAATGTATCCTCTTAGGTTCAATATGAAGGAGACTAAAAATTAAAAGGCAAAACAAAATGAAAGATTATCAAGAGAAAAAAATAGGTTTATATACATTCATCTTGGCAGTTCCCAAATAAATATCATTTAAGAGATATTAGAATTTGGAGGGATGCAAAAGACACTTCTGAGAGAACAAATGACTTTAGGGAAAACAAATGGTCTGAATAGGTGGGAGATGTGGTACTTCTATGATAAATTCCAGGCTATTTCTTTTTTGTAAAGATTTATTGATATGTGTATGTGTGTGTACACATGCACTTTAGTGCACACAAGCACATGTGAACACATACACAGTCACTGAAGCATAGTGCAGTGTCCACAATGTCCACAATGGAGTGTTGGATCTTCTGGAGCTGGAGTTTCAGTCAGTTCTGACATGGGTGTTGGGAACATAACTCAGAACAAGAACAGTAGGTAACTTGACCTCTGAGCCATCTCTCCAGCCTCTTTTTTAGGCTATTTATTTTCTTGACTAATGATGACCTCTGTTTAGTGATGCATCCATCTTTCCAGGTTGGAAACCTCTAGGAGAAAGGAGTTATAACAGTTGACTTGCTATGGGAAGGTTCTACTTCTAGAAACATGAGTGGAGTTCAGAGAAAAAGCCTCTTCCTGCAGCTGATGATTCTCAAATATCTTTAGCTCAGAATAACATATATGCCCTTGTAGTGTGTTTTGGACTCCATTACTAGCATGTAGTAGATACTACAAAAAAAAC
>JADRCC010314514.1:19253-38055 GCA_019843855.1 Hylomyscus alleni | reverse complement strand
TATATATATATATATATATATATATATATATATATATATATATATATTATATATATATATATATTATATATATATATATTATGTGGCAATGAAGATATGTGCTAAATAATGTCTTACATACTAAAAATCTGTATTTCACATGACTATTACTCCTTTTCTTCTTTAGTATTTAATCACTGAAATGCATATCCATGCTCTAGATTCTGAGGATTGCGTTTATAGAGAGCAAAAGCATATGCTAAATCTCTTGAAAATTTAACTACCTATAATTCCTTAAATATATATCTCAAAATTTACTAATGTGTCAAAGTGATAATATATTCTCTGTCTCTCTCTGCCTCTCTCTGTCTCTCTCTGTCTCTTTCTGTGTGTGTGTGTATACTTTAAATCTATTTAAAGTAATCATTTATTTATCAAAGTTCTCCAACTACATAGATAAGTCCTAACATATGAAAGGACCAATCCATTATTACTCTTAAATGAAAGAGGGGGAAGAAGAAACAAACCAATTTGTGAAGAAAATTTGAAAGTTAATAACAAAAAAATGAAGTAAAAATTAAATGGATTGGGTCTTAAATAGAAAATATGTTTATAGAATGATTATGTTCTGTGAAAGAATTAAAAAACATCATCTAGGTAGGCTAAGCTGTACAATGCTTTGAAAAAAATTAGGCTACTAGTATAAACACAATATTATATTTTCATCACCAAAATACCTAGCCTATGAGAAGTTCCATTTCTGCCTCTACTCTCATTGCGGATGCAGAGGTCCTGCAGATGTCACTATGCCATGCTTTTAAGTGGATTCCAAAGATTCAAACTTATATTTGTTGTTTGTACAGAAAACATATTAGACATGCAGTTTTTAAAGACAAATGCATAATATTTCATTCTAACACAAAGTAGATCAATGTTCAAAACCCAACCTACCATAGTTTATCGAGTATGAAATTATAGGCTAGGTATTTTGGTGATGAAAATATAATATTGTGTTTATACTATTTTCTATTTAAGACCCAATTTCACCAAACTAGACTTAACTGGAATAATGAGGTATGTGAGACACCATCCTTGATGGGGTGGCTTTTCAGGTATTCTGTAGGCTTTATGTCACTAACATTCCTATATTAGGCTTAATATAAACTAGATTTCACCAAACTAGACTTAACTGGAATTGTTTCATTGGTCTATTGTATTTTATCTGAGGAACGCGCACATTTCTTCAAGTGTCTCTGGGAAAAGCAAGACAAAACAGTTTTGATGATGTTATCTGTTCTTAAACTTTACAGGAACAAGCCACATGTAACTAGAAACATAAAATGAATTCACTGTGATGTTTTATCAGATTTATTACATACGTTATGACTTGAAAATATCTTCTCAGTCATTATATATGTTATAATAATTACTTTTTGCTTACAAGTTTATTTAGCAAAAAAAAAAAAAAAAGGATTCATGAAATAAGCCAGTGTGATATATTTTAGAAGGAACAGGTATCAAAGTACCCATATAGATATGTACCAGCTTTCAGCACTGGGAAACCAAGGAGTCAGATAGCAAAGCTGTAATTTTAATTTTCACCCTGAAACAAGATAATTTTTTAACTTATTAGTAATATTCCAAAAGAGACTCATTGATGTAGATGTACCACATTTTCTGTATCCACTCCTCTGTTGAGGAACATCTGGGTTGTTTCCAGTTTCTGGTATTATAAATAAGGCTGCTATGAACATACAAAATGACAACCAACAAATTGGGAAAAGATCTTTACAAATCCTATATCTGATAGAGGGCTTATATCCAATATAAACAAAGAACTTGAGAAGTTAGACTCCAGGGAAACAAATAACCCTATTAAAAATGGGGTACAGAGCTAAACAAAGAATTCTCAACTGATGAATACCGAATGGCTGAGAAGCACCTAAAGAAATGTTCAACATCCTTAGTCATCAGGGAAATGCAAATCAAAACAACTCTGAGATTCCACCTCACACCAGTCAGATTGGCTAGGATTAAAAAACTCAGGTGACAGCAGATGCTGGAGAGGTTGTGGAGAAAGAGGAACACTCCTTCATTGCTGGTGGGATTGCAAGCTGGTACAACCACTCTGGAAATCAGTTTGGCAGTCCCTCCAGGAATTGGACATAGTTCTACCGGAGGACCCAGCTATATCACTCCTGGGCGTATACCCAGAAGATGCTCCAACATGTAATAAGGACACCTGCTCCACCATGTTCATAAGCAGCCATTTTTAAAGTTTTATATTTACTTTACATCTCAATTATATCTTCTCCTTTATCTCCTCCCAGTTTCTTCTTCTCATCTTCCCTCTAACCCTATCTTCCTGTCTTCTCCTTCTCCTCAGAAAAGGAAGGCCTTCCACGGATATCCATCTGCCTTGGCACATCACGTTGCAGTAGGACTGGGTTCATTTTCTATTGTGTCTATGTAAGGCAGTCCAGTTTGAGGAAAGGGATCCAAAGGCAGACAATAGATGTTAGATACATCTGCTGCTCAGAATTGTATATAAACTCGGAGCTGCACAACCTATGTGCCAAGGGCCATGCATGCTGTCTTTGTTAGTTCATTCTCGGTCAAGCTCGATGAGTTAATTTTATATGCTTTCTTGTGGTGTCTTTGACCTCTCTGGCTCCTTCAATCCTTCCTCCACCTTCTTCAAACAACCAAGCATTTTATTGTCCTGTCTTTACTACCAGTAAGATTAATTCATTGTTAATTGTTAAAAAGGTTTTAATAATACTTAAATACAGAAATTAAGTAACTGTAGGTCTTCTCTGCATGTGAACTTTAACTGTTGTTTATATTTTTCTCAACATCCCTTTTGCCAGCAAACTATCATTTCTTTATATGAACAAGACACTCTAAGATTTTCTCCTGCTTATCTCCATTTAGCTTTTTGTTTGAAGAAAAACATCCCTCCCAAAAAATTCAAATCTCTAAATATAAGCTAATTGCTTATATGAGCTCATATATTTCTTTTAGAGTAAATATTTGTTTGATGATAACAGTGATACATTAATAATATATTTTTTGCATAACACATAGAATTTACTATATGCTTGCTAAATATTCATAAAATAACCTTTCCAAACTAATTTTGAATATCTGTTATTTTGATTTATATCATCATCTATTGTATAGTTTAATTTATGGTCTGAGGATACACAATGATTTATATTAGGGAAGCTGTGATTTCACAATATCCCTGCAAGAAGAAAAAATACTGATACAGCTGGTAAAGAGATTTATATATTAGACATAAATGAGATTTTAGTGATATTTATTGTTATGTTTGCTACTTTATAATTTTATTGTTCATCAAATTTGTACTTAAAGAGCCTGAAAAGTTACCTTCGTACTTTCTAAAATCTGTATTAGGAGGATCACCACTATGCATGACTTTAGCTCAAGGTCAATCAATGATCTGTTCTGTCCTTTGCAAGTATCTACACTTATATGCATATATCAACATATTGATACACATATGAGCATATAAAGGAAAGAAAGGAAGAAAGAGAGGAAGAAAGAAAGAAAGAAAGCAAGAGGAAGAAAGATGAAACATAAGGAAGAAAACAAGGAAGAAAAATAAAAAAGAAAGAAAATTGAAGAAAGAGAAAAGATAGAATTATAGAGATCAGAATTAGAATCTAAAATTATGATCAATTTCTAAGAACATTAAAATTATAAATAGCATCATAAATAAATAACATATTGATCTTAGGGAACTTAATGCATGAGTATTAGAAAAACTGAACTCGGTGTTTTACTTACTGTTACTGGAATATAATGCCTTAAATAAATAACTTACAATTCCAGAAATTTATTGGAGAGTTTGAAAAGTTTAATTTTCAGTCACCTGCATTGTTTTTTAATTTGAGAGCCCAAACTGTCATTGTATTAGTCTTCTTACATGGAGGAAGTAAATCTTGTCCTCAAAGCTTCTCTGAGAAAAATCTAATCTTATTTATGAAGATGGGATTTTTAGTCTCAGGCATTTCTTCATGCCACTACATTTTAAGTGTGGTTAAATTATTATTTTTGAGACATAGCATATCGGTATATACTGCTATAGTTGATTGATTTGATTAGGAGATGGATATATTAACTTTTAACTAATTATTTGATATTTTTTTTCTGTATCTTGAACTGACCACTTACACCCTACCTTCCTGAGTCTCTTATTTACTAATTCACCTTTCAAAAATTTCTTGCATATATCCATGCATATTTGTTTGTGAGTGTATATATGTGGGTTTGTGTGTCTGTACAACTCATTTGAGACAACCATCTGTGTGGCAATCTTCAGAATAAACTTTACAAAAGCCTGGGTAATGAGCAAAGTAACAAGAAAATTATAATGTCTTCCCTACCAGATGTTTTTACAGTTAAAAGTTTAAATATTGTCCTCAAATTAAAATGCACAAAAATGTTTTATTAATGTCTGAACAATACCTTTAATAACCCCAAAACATATTAATATGTACTGTCTACTAAATGTTCCAGTTACTGAATTAAAATTTTATACTTCATGAAATAAAATGAATATGTAATGAAGACTTCATTCACTCTAACTTTAATATAAAGGTTATCAACAGAGAGTAACATACACTACCTTTGCTTATAACTTACAGATATTCAACATTTGGTGACAACCTAAGAAAGAATGATCATAAAATGAAGAAAGCATTTTAGGAATGACAGTGTCTGAAAAAAGAAATGTACAGAATGGAGAGAGATCCTCCATTCTGACACTCAAAGATTTAGTAATAATAGTGACACATCTCTCCGGTCAGCAGATGGGGAGAAATGAATATGGCTCTCCTCATTTGGCTCTAGTTTACAGATGCAGAACACAAGTTGATTTCTCAGTCTGGTCTCATCAGAGAAATGGGGACAAAGATGTAAACCTGGATATGTCACATTCATTGAAAGACATACCCAAGGACCTTAGAGGATAATAAATGCTTTCCCCACCTATTCTATAACTGAAACTGGAATAACCAAAAGAAAAAACTCTTATCCATTTGGACCACCAATGCAAAGGTGCTGTGATTTCTCCCTGTAACACTTTAAGCATGGAGGCAAATGATGTTGCTTTTGGTGTTCTTTAGAAAGGCAGTTTTATTAAACTCTTAAATGTTTTTACATAATGTCATTTAAGAAAACAATGTAATAAAACTATGAACTAGGATAATTCAACATTTTTACCACTGGTGGGAGGTAGAAAATATGGTATATTCTATGTACTTTTTAAACTAATAACAGCTTCAAAAACATGAGATAGAAATGACACAGTTCAATTTCAGGAAATTCCTTCATTTTTAATAATCCACTGCTAAATGAATAATAACAGCTGTTACCCAAGAAATCATAATGTTGAGAGACTGAATCATATTTCTTTTCTAGGTTTACAAATTCTTTTTGTCTCAAGCATGTGCCTACTGTGGTAAGCTGTATATTCTCTATAATTAGGATTGAATTACTTTTTATGACTGTCCAGAGTCCTGAAAAATTTTCAAAATATTTTATATGAACTTGGTTTTGCCTTAGAATCAAAATTAGACTCAGATCTTTCACAAATTTTTGACTGTGTAACTTCAGATTTAAAACGCTGTAGAACTTTAGCTTCTGTAGAGATCATGAATGATATATCTCCCACGTATATTTGGCTTAAAATTTTACATAGAGTAAATATACTTTACATTTTACATTAATAATTGAAGACCAAACAAATGTATTAAGAGAATAATATTTTTGATCATTAAATATCAAACATAGTTAATGTATGAACTATCACATTTGACCATATACACTAATTAGTCTCAGAAATCAAAAGCCAAACATAATTTGTCTGTTTGTGACATGTATGCCATGTTACATTGATTTGAATCCACTTGAGCCCTAGAAAAACTATTAAGTCTTCATGAATTTTAATGTATTACGAATGTTTAGAGCTTATTCAATGGTGCATTTGAAGACCTTTCTCTCCACTGCCATTGTGATAAGATTTAACAAGGATTTGGGGGGCTTTGGTGTTTACCAAAATGAGATTGGCCACTAAGTGGCTAAATTGAACAGCCACTTCCTATTTCATTTGGCACAGCATGCATTAAGCAAGCTCCTTAATAAAATCCCAATATGTGCAGTCAACTACCCTCAAATCAGCATAACAGGAAAAAAGGCTGTCTTCATCTTCAAATAAATACTACAGAGTTCAGCAAACTTATTTCAGTAGCTAGAATGTAAAATAGTTTCAGTTTCTTCAGATGCAAAAGGCAAAGCACAGTGAATAATAGCCTCTGAACCTAAGAGGCACATTTCATTTTATAGTGAACAGCAGAAGAAGTGCTGTTTCACAGAAAAAGTCTTGAGGTTCACACAAAATTAAGCTTGTTTGGCAGGGTTTCTGTAACTGTATGCCAAGCACATATTAAGATATGCTTTTCTCTCTTGGCAGCCAAAGATTACATTAGGCAAGGGTTTTCACATCTATAAACACTTTCTGAATAATTTCTTCTCCTGGTGGCCTTATTATAAGGTATTTAAATATATCCCGGGAGAAAGTTCCTAAATTGATGCTGTCCCAGAATAGAAGTGCAATGGGTTATATGTTAATAGTGTAATCTGAAAAACAGAAAGAAACTCAGCAGGGTTAAAACAGCTTTAGATTAGGCATCGAGGATGAAACAACAGTTCCAAAGCATGAGAAAAATTGTCAGTCTTACAAAAGAAAGAAATTAATTGAAATACACAGCAGACACAACATATCCAGTTAGGTGATGAAGAACATGTAATCTCAGTGTATAGTCTCAATGTATAATTTCCTAGGTCACTTCTTTCCTGCATCTTCCTTTCAGTTCACCAGTTTATTGTTCTTCTCAAGTTGATATATGAGTGCATATGTATGTTATTTTAAAAATAATCGACAACTTCAATCTAACTTTTGAAGTCAAATAATCTTTTTATGTAGTCAATTTTTTTAAAACATTACAAAAATCTCACTTTCATTTCTAACATTTTTGTGCTTTTAAAAATATTTGTGAAGTATTAATAAGGAAAAAAGAATAACTGAAGCAACTTACATGAGCCTACACAATACAACAATATTCTGCTAATAATATACAATGAATAATAATGTCCAAGTTAATATGAGGAAAGTGCTGACCCAAAATTTTCACTAGCTTCCAATAACATAAGATGAAGTGTTGAGTAAATAGCATTAGATAATAAAATTACAACTCCAGTACTGCCTATGGAACACCTTTATAAGAGAATAGTTAGAGAAGTTCAGAGGCTCCTGAAACAATATAAATTAATTTTAAAATGAAAATAACATGTATACATTGTCTTTACTGTGAAGGGGAAAATAAAATAAAAATTTATCAATTTTAGGTGGCTTGGATATTGCAATTGTTGCACAATGATATTTGAGAAGCTTTATATACATATGATCTTGAGACAAAATTAAATACAATTCAAATTGACATAAATGTAAAGTTAGGGAATCTACAAAGATGAACTAATAGAATTGACGCAACAAATATCTGATTAAAAATGTGAATGTTCAGGCTTATGAGCAGAATAGAAACAACATAAATATTCAGAAATTAGAAATACTTAAATTCAATGATTATACATTACAGTGAAGAAAGAAAAGTGAATTAAAACAGCACCAAAACTGTTTAATATTTAAAAGTACAACTTTTAAATAAATGCCTGACAGTAGAGAGAGTGAACTTCCAGAGCCCACCTCCAGCAAGAAGACAGGGCATCAAGTGAGGGATGGGGTTGCCATCCCACAGTCACATCTCTGACTCATAATCGTTCATGTCTGAAAGAACGGCAGAGATGGAAATGGAGAATAACCTGAAGAAAAGAAGTCCTAGCAACAGGCCTAATGTGAGATCCAGTTCAAGAGGAGAACCCCCAAGGCCTGATGCTATTACTGAAGCTATGGAGTGATATATATATATATATATATATATATATATATATATATATATATATATATATCTCAATATCATGATTGCCCTCTGAAAGACCAAACAAACAGCTGAAAGAGTCAGATGCACATATTTGCACCCAACCAATGGACAAAAGCAGCTGACTTTTGTTGAATTAGGGAAGGCTGAAAGTAGCTGAGGAGAAGGACATTCCTGTAGAACTAATGGTCTCAATTAATCTGGATCCTCGAGATATATCAAACACTGGACCACCAAACAGACAGCATACACCAGCTGATATGAGGCCCCCAACCCACATGCAGTAGAGGACTTCCAGGTCTGTGTTTACTCAGATATGATGCACCTAACCCTCAAGAGACTCGAGGCCCTAGGGGATTTAGAGGTCAGATGGGGATGGAGGTGGAGGCATCCACATGGAGACAGGGTGGCTGGGGAGGAAGTGTGGGATGTGGAGCTGTCTGAGGGTAGATGGGGGTTAGGGAGCAATGGAATATGGAGTATAAAAAATAAATTAATTTTAAAAATATAAAAGTGCAACTAGATGAACAGAAGGATTAATAGATGAACAGAAGGATTAATGAAAAAGTATTTGAAGTACATTGACTAGTGTTTTTCTAATGTATAAAAAGGAATGGATTAAGATCAGGAAAAGTATTAATACATTGACTTTTAATTAAACTTAGACATTTTATCATAAAAGTATAGAAATGTGAAAGTGAGAAAAATCTTGAAAGATGCCAAGATTTGAGAAGTCATACCAAAAGAAGCTTGGACACAGGAAGGAAGAAAAAGCAGTACAAAGTGATCAGGTTTGTTTAAATGCACACTTCTTGGTGTTTGCCTTTTAAGTCATTAAATCTGTTTATGTCAGTTTGTAAAGACCATAACCTAAGCATAGTGGAAAATATCTGTACTTCTAGTACTTGGGAAGCAAAGGTAATAGAATGATCATTTCAGGATGGTCATCCTGGATTATTTTTTAAAGTACCCTAACAAAAACAAACTAAAAGCAAAAAGCCAATGAAGTAAAAATCAGTACAAAGTATAAACAGCACAATTCTAAAATTGTAAATTTTATTTTCACCTACAATATGAAATGAGCTTAGATATCTGCTATTATAAGTGAATTATGAGACAATTCTATGCAACTGTTTCTTTGAATACAACAATACAAATGTTTCAGGTGAAATTGCTCCTTGGAAATCTAGTAAAGTTGACAAATGTGCACAGATGTAAAATCCACACCCCTAGTGTAGAATATATAAAACTCTTATGCAGGAATCTGTAGATAGTACCTATTGCATAGTACAGCAAGCTCTCTATAGTCTATTATGAATGAGAATATCTCTGAAATGTCAATCAGGTTAGCCTCAACTGATTTTATTTTGAGCTTGCCTCCAACACAAGTGCATATTCTTATCAATCACCTGAAAAATATCAATACCAAACTGTCCATATTGGGTTGACTTGCTGGCACATGTGGAGGGCGGTGCCTTGATTTAAATAATTATAGTGAGAACAAAGTGAACTATATCACTTCCTAGGAATGAAGTTCTAAACTATGTAAAAGTGGATGAATCAAGCTGACAGCAAGTATCAGGCATGTATACATTCATTACACTCTTTCCTGGACTGTGAATTCAGTATGAATTTTTGTTTGTAATTCTTGTCTTGGTTTCCCCTACTATGATGGATTGCAATCTGAAGTTATAGGCTGTATTTAAACCCCTTTTCATTGTATTTGTTTGTGTCAAGACATTTTATCCCAGCAATAGAAATAAAACTAAAAGAGAAAATTGTAGCAGACATGGGGTTATGGTTATGTTACTCTTGACCATGTAGTTTTTAGTTTAGTGAGAAGTATGGAAGTTGTTGATACACTAGCTTGTTGGACAATTTTTGTAGATGTTTGAAAAATAAGAAAGCTGAAAAAGTGATTACAGTAAAAGCCTGGATCACGAGATTTTAAAGAGAAATAAAATACTGTACCAGGAAGAGGAGTTAATTCTGTGAGATTTGACTCACTATCACTGTATAATTATGAGTTCCTGTTGAAGAATTGTCTGTGGTTCTTAAAGTTATCTTCACCACAGTAGTGAAACCTATCACTGGTACAATATGAAAACCTTATATTTGGTTAAATATGTAGACACTGTACAGATGCTGATATGGTATAGCTGAGCTAAGTGTTAGTTAATTTCTTAATTAGAATCATATGTGGCATTCTTTTTTTTTATATACTCTAGATATCAGGTTGTAAATATTTAATGTTCTTAAGACATAATTCCTCATTTCCATTCAAGGATACATTTTTATACATGTGGATATTCAAATGCACGATGAGGAATATGCTCTTTGACCACAACAAATTCACACAAAAGACAGTGTTTGTCCTGCTTAAAAGAAGCAATACATTTGTTCATAATCTTTCCCGGAAGCATACTTTTCCATATTACTAAAATGAAAATGCTTACTAGCCCAACCCCAAAGTTCAGTCTTCAAGAGAAACTTATAAAGTTAAAAAAGAGTCATTCATTTTTTTATATATATGTATATATATAAAAGTCAAATTCCAGCCACACTAATACTAAAAATGACACCAATTAAATTTCCTTTCTTGGGTGTTCCCTAGTGCCTCATCTTCCCAGCTCTTCAATTCCATACCATTTATAAAGTATATTATTTCTATGAATTTTCTATTATGTGTAGATTTTTTTCCTTAAGTAAAATGAAGTTTGAAAAGTACAGTTTAGGAGTATAGTTTTGAAGGCACAAAATATATAAATTTGATCAGGTCATAGAGAACAACATGCATGACATCATTTAGTACTGTTGGAATACTTAGGGAGATAGAGCAAGGATGTGTACGGAGATGGCAAAAGGTGTGGGAGAGGGGTAGGAAAGAGAGCTGGGAGTGAGAATGAGAATTGGTGGGGAAAATCTCCTGGACTTGCTTAGGGAGAAATCTTAGGAAGTTGAAATTCTTAGGGTCTGATAGATGTTTCTCTTAAGTAAGAATAATCAACCATTGTCCCATGTTTCTAAATTATGATTATTTATAAACAGTTTAGATGCAAAGCACCCAATTTATACTCTACAAATAAATAACTATATTTCAGAATAAAGTACTAGTGTTAAATATATATGTATTTCAAATTTTGTTTTATTAATTTTGTTTGGACAAATATTTGTTAAATTTAACTTAAAAACTTTATAAATAATTTATTTAAAAGCATTTATATTAATAATGATTTATTTTAGTATATTGATATGAGTGAGGACTATAAAGCCTATTTCTTCTCCTATAGAAATCTGACTCATGTTTTAGACACCTTCCCATAGGCCTTGATGAATAAGAAGTTAAACAGAAATCTGTTATGTTGTCAGAAAATAGAAAATTATAAATTTTTTAAATGATTCACAAATAACACTGGAATAAGCTCATTATATATAAATATAAATATACATGCACACATACATACATAAATATATATATACATACATACATGCAAACATACATACATAAAGGTACATATATAGGATATAGTAAAATTACTTACAGGCTAGTTTTGATAGAATGTACAAGAATAAAGTAGTTCCCCAGTCTTACAAAGCTGGATATTTCAACTGGTCTTCAGTAAATTCTGAAATCCTGAACAAATAGTATCTACACTCAGCAAAGGAATGAGATTATTGACAAGGCGATCACAAACAGGTTAAAATCAAAGCTTCCATCTTTTATGTACTAATATAGGCTTCCAATAGAATCTGTGGTCCATGTAATAAGTTTTTTTTTCTGTATCAAATGATCTGAATTAAAGGTGCATCTTTTCCCAACTCAAAAAAAACAAAAACAAAAACAAAAACAAAAACAAAAAGTCTCTAAGTGTGTCTTTCTACTTTAATGATGTGGACTAGAAGTAGATCTTCCTACTTCAAATTAAACAAAAAGCCATCACAGGTGTGCCTTCCATGCCTGAGTTTTAGTTAATTCCATGGGTAGTCGAGTTGACTACCAAGAATAACCACCATAGTAAGATATAATCAAAATTCTAAAGAATCTAAACTACAACTTTAACTTGTTATAAGATATAGCAAGTTATTAGTAGAAAAATACTGTTATATGTAATAGTTGTATTTTATATTTAAGGCCCCATAATAGGTTTGTGCCTTGTAAAAAACAAAAGAAATAAAATTTTAACCATGTAGAATAAAAATAATGAAATAAGAATGTCTAAATAATAAGTGTATGCTTAAATACTAATTAACATTGTTCAATTTATTATTATACATATGTATATTTATGCTCTTTTGTTGTGTTAAAATTCCTCTGTAGGAATTTTTTTAATCTAGCAACATGGCTGCTCTGATTGTACCCAATGACTTTCCAGGTATGTGTGATCAAGCTGTAATATAGACACGCCCTTAGTATACACCTTTAATCCAAAACTATGACATCTAATCCATATTTGATATTGTCAACAAAATCAAGAACCTGTACCAGTTCATGGATTCTAGGCAAGAACCTACTATTAGTATTCTAGAAATTGGAGATAGTAAAAACATGGTTACTAATGACTTACTGCTAAAACTACATTAGTGTGCTTCTTAATCCTCATTAGAGAAGCTTCTTTCTCCAGTAGATAACAACATGAACAAGTACAGCTGCTAATCCTGTACTGAGTATGGAACTTCAAAATGCTCAGCTCTAAATAAGATGTCTATGGTTTACATCTCTTCTATGGAGATCTATGAAGAAGAGATGTTTGAAAAACTATAAGGCATAGAGCTGATGGATGACATCCAGAAAACAATGTTTACCAAGCAGAACGTATCAGATGTACTTATAAATTTATATCGACTGTTCTAGGATGCACAAGACTTGTACAATCTCAAGCCAAAAGAAAAACAAATCCCAGCATAGAAAAGGAGAGTTGGCAGTAAAGGCTCACCCCTGGCTGAGTAGCTAGTGGCATTTGACTGCTACTAGGACAGCATGGGTTAGTTTTTTCAAATGGAAATGATATGCCAACCAGACTCTCAGAAAGGCCCCAAAATCAGAAGTAGCCAGCCAGCAAAAGCTGAATTTCTTTGGTTTAGAGAGAGACAGAGAATAAGAAAAAAGACACTTAGTAACAGAAAAAGCATAAACTTAGACGCTTTGGGAGGACAGGACAGATCTAGGAGTTTAAGAGAGCAGAATATGGATGGTTGAACAGATTATATACCACTTTCATATTACTTAAAAGATTAAAATGTTTTCAAATATATTTATTAGACCACATACGAAACACTCATTGACATATTTAAATAATTAGAAACACTCTTTAAATTACTGTAAAGTATTTTTTATCTGATAAACAATAGTTACCTAATCATAGTATTGCCACACTCACTTGAACCTCATTAGTGTATGTGTGTTTGAGTAAATGAAAAAATTACATATTAACATGACCTTAATTTACTAGAACATTCTAATTTGTGTGTAATTTTATAGAACTGTCTATGTCCTTTTGCTACAATAAAGGGACATAGACATGATGACAAAGTAAAATACTAGGGAAAAAGAATATAAACCAATTCTTTCTTTTTGTTAATATTTTTATTAGATATTTTATTTACATTTCAAATATTACCACTTTTCCCGATTTCCCCTCTGAAAACTCCCCATTCCATACCCCCTCCCCATGCTCACCAACCCACCTATTCCTCCTTCTCTGTCTTGCAATTCCCCTACACTGGGTCATCAAGCATTCTCAGGACAAAGAACTTCTCCTGCCATTGGTGTCCAACAAGGCAGCTGGAGCCATGGGCCCCTCCATGTATTCTCTTTGGTTGGAGATTTAGTCCCTGGGTGCTCTGGGCTTACTGGGTGGTTCATATTGTTGTTCCTCCAATGAGGCTGCAAACTCCTTCAACTCCTTGGGTCATTTCTCTAGCTCCCCCATTGTGGACCTTGTGATCAGTCCAGTAGTTGGCTGAGAGCATCAACTTCTGAGTTTGTCAGGCACTGGCAAAGTCTCTCAGGAGACAGCTGTATCAGCTTCCTGTCAGCAAGCACTTGTTGGTTTCTACAAGAGTGTCTGGGTTTGATGACTGTATATTGGATGGGTTCCCAGGTGGGGCAGTGTCTGAAAGGTCTTTTCTTCAGTCTCTGATCAACAATTTGTCTCTGTAACTCTTCCCATGAGTATTTTGATCACTCTTCAAAGAAAGACTGAAGTATCTATATTTTGGTCTTCCTTCGTCATGAGCTTCATTTGGCCTGTGAATTGTATCTTGGGTATTCTAAGTTTCTGGGCTAATATCCACTTATCAGTGAGTATATACCATGTGTGTTCTTTGTGATTGAGTTACCTCACAAAGAACGATATTTATAGTCCCATCCATTTGCCTAAGGATTTCATGAAGCACATGGGCACTTGAGCACATGGGCACAAGTAAAAATTTCCTGAATAGAATACCAATAGCTTATGCTCTAAGATCAAGAACTGACAAATGGAATCTCATAAAATTACAAAGCTTCTGTAAGGCAAAGGACACTGTCAATCAGACAAAACACCAACCGACAGATTGGGAAAAAGATCTTTACCAACCTTACATCCTATAGTGGGCTAATATCTAATATATACAAATACTCAAGAAGTTAGACTCCAGACAACCAAATAACCCTGTTAAAAATGGAGTACAGAGCTAAACAAAGAATTCTCAACTGAGGAACAACTAATGGCTGAGAAGTACCTAAAGATATGTTCGATGTTATTAGTTATCAGAGAAATGCAAATTAAAACAACCATGAGTTTCTGCCTCACACCAATTAGAATGGCTAAGATCAAAAGCTCAGGTGACAGCAGGTACTGGTGAGGATGTGGAGAAAGAGGGACACTCCTCCATTGTTTGTGGACTTGCAAGTTGTTACAACCACTCTAGAAATAAGTATGGTAGTTCCTCAGAAAATTGGACATAGTGCTATCAGAGAACCCAGATATACCACTCCTGGGCATATACCCAGAAGATGCTCCAACACGTAGTAAGGATGCTTAGTCCACTATGTTGATAGCAGCCTTGTTTATAATAGCCAGAAGCTGGAAAAAACCCAGATCTCCCTCAACAGAGAAATGGATACAAAAAATATGGTACATCTACATAATGAAATACTACTCAGTCATTAAAAACAACAGAAACAAATCAATTCTAAAACATGAATCTGATAATCACCTCGAAGGCTCAAGTAAAAAGGATTTAATTATTAGTCCATGGATCTATACAGAAGCCATATATTCTTTAAGAGATAGACACATGAGCAGAAATAATATGATATTTGGTACTGATGATATTATAATATCATCTCTCTACACTCATAGGCTTCTATTGAGATAAGTACCATTATTTTATGACTATGTGAATGTAGCAGTCCAACCACAGTCCAAAATCTAGTAATGTATAAACCCAAAGAAATTTTACAAGTTTCTTTGTTATAGAAACATTTACTTGCTGGAGACAATTGTCAACTTGGAGGCTTACTGCCTCTGTCTGATATCTTAGGCTTAGCTCTAGCATCTTCTAGATTCCATACAAGTGCAATCTCATCTAGGCCTAGAGTGTTTTCAGCATCTGAGACTCACTGCTGAAGAAGCTCACAACTTCTAGTGGTTTCTGAGCTCTCGCTGGTTGATTCAACTCAGCTGTTTGGGCTCAAACTACTCTCCAAGCTGACTGAATCAATGTAGCTTCTCTAAATTTCTGACTGGAATGCACACTAACTTTAGAAATATGTTCTAATCTTCTGTCTACTCATTCTCTGGCTTTTTCTGTCTTCAACCTGTTTCTGTGAAACATTCCTGGTAAAATAGCCTCTTTCTTCTGTCTCTCTTTTTCTGTGTACTGTTTTCTTAAGTAGCTTCCTTTCCTCTTTCTTCTCTTGAGAGTTGGGAATATACTAATACCGTCAATTATTTCTCTGATTTGTCATGCACTTGTATTTCTATTGCTCAATTGAACATCATGTTCAAACATGTTTCCTTATATAAACTGACTCTATCTTCATTGTTTTTGAATAAAGGTATATATTAAGAGCCTGTTTGTATTTGAGTCAGATTAAAGGTGTATGGTAAAGCTGAGTCACACCACAGTTAGAAACAGGATTTTCCAGTAAACAGGATTTTTACCTTGGAATTCACAATATGTTTAAATATCCCACAACAACATTTATTATATGTTGATTACCCAGGTATATAAACATAGAGAAAAAATCTGGAAACATGGGAGATTAAGGAATATTGGAAGGTACAACTAACACTAAAGGAGTTTTGACAAACAAACACACACACCATCTTGAATCAGTGACTGTGATCTTAGAGGCAGATTCCACAACCCCTTAAGTCATGTAACATTCAGGACTATTAGTCCAGTAGCATATGGATGACAATGCCAAACTCAGCTACAGTCTTGGGATTTACCCTATGTCTTAGGTACTGGAGAGTAAAAATAGGAGTACCAGAAAGTATAATGGAGATAAATTCTCCATTCATTTAGAGATATAAATATGAGATAAAAACTTTAAATATCAGCCTGTTGGTAAGTGGAATAGAGAGAGTACCTCCATGCATGAACATCTCTCACATAAACCAGCACACATTAGATTTCCTTAGGCAAGAAGGGAGATTCTACAACCCATTTCTCATGTCCTTCATTATAAAACCAGGCCAAGTTTGGCTTGAGTTTTTCTTTAGTTTATTTTAACCTGTTGAAAGCTTAGCTATGTGAGGTTTGATTATGAAGAGAAACTATATCTATGACAAATCTTATGAAAGAAAGTATTAAATTGGGAGATTGTTTATGGTTTCAGATGTTTCCTTCATTAATATCATAGTAGGAAGAATAGAGAATGTCAGGGCAGATACAATGAAGATGACCTAGTTAAGAGTTACTTCATGCAGTTTCATTCTGTTCCCAGAAGCTGACTCTGTGCCACAACCCTCTGAACCCCAATTATGCCTAGAGAAAACTTGTCCTCCAGGAGAGTTGACATACTCAAGGTCACAAGTCAGATCTCCACTATTATGCCAATAACTGGCCCAAGAAGGACCTGCTCTGGGCCCAGTGGACAAAGGAATCTCACTACAGTCTGGGACACAATTTTTCCTATTTCTATTTGTGCCTAGCAGCTGACCCTGTGTTACAGCCTTCTGCACCCTAATCCCTCCCAGAGAAAGCTTGACTCACAGGAATGCTGACATGGCCACATTCACAGGCTCAAAGCAAGGATAAGCTCCAGTCAGAGACAGCAAGTTCAGCTAATACCAGAGATAACCAGATGGCAATTGGCAAACACAAGAACATAAGCAACAAAAACTAAGGCTACTTGGCATCATCACAACCCAATTATCCTACCACCGCAAGCCCAGAATACTCCAACTCACCTGAAAAGTAAGATTCTGATCTAAAAAAATCACATTTCATAATGATTATAGAGGACTTTAAGAAGGGCATAAATACAGAACACAGGTAAACAGGTTGAAACCCTTAAAAGAGGAAACACATGAATCCCTTAAAGAAATACAGAAAAACACAATCAAACAGGTGAAGGAAATGAAGAAACACATCTAAGATATAAAAATGGAATTAGAAACAATAAAGTAATAACAAAGGGAGACAACCTTGGGAACCCATAGAAAACCCAGGAAAGAGATCAGGAGTCATAGAGGCAAGCACTACCCACAGAATATAAGAGGTAGAAAGAGAATCACATGTGTAGAAGATGCCATAGAAAACATTGACACAACAGTTAAAGAGAATGCAAAATTCTCTTAACCCAAAACATCCAGGAAATCCAGGACACAGTGAGAAGTACAAACATAAGAATAAGATGAAAAGAGAACAAAGATTCCCAACTCAAAGGACCAGTAAACATCTTCAAAAAAAATTATCGAAGAGAACTTCCCTAACCTAAAGAAAGAGATGCCCATGCGGCTTCAAGAAGCCTACAGACTACCAAATACATTGGACCAGAAAATAAATTATTCCCATTACATAATAATCAAAATATTAAATGAATAGAAGAAAGAATACTAAAAGCAGAAAGGGAAATAGGTCAATGAATATATAAACTCAGATCTATCATAATTACACCAGACGTCTCAACAAAGGCTATAAAAGCCAGAAGTATGCAGGCAGATGTCATAGAGACTCTAAGTGAACAAAAATGCCAGCCCAGGCTACTATAACCAGCAAAACTCTCTATTACCATAGTTGGAGAAACCAAGATATTCCATGACAAAACCAAATTTAAACAAGATATTTCTATAAACCCTGCCTTACAAAGGATAATGGATAGAAAACTGTACCACAAGGAGGGAAACTACATCCAAGAAAAAGATATAAATTAATCTTCTCACAACAACCCAAAAGAAGATAGACGCACAAATATAATTCCACTCTAATAACAAAAATATCAGGAAGCAATAATCTTTTGTCTTTAATTTCTCAACATAAATGGACTCAGTTCTCCATTAAAAAGATATTAACTAACAGACTAGACATA
This sequence comes from Hylomyscus alleni, assembly GCA_019843855.1. Taxonomy (NCBI): domain Eukaryota; kingdom Metazoa; phylum Chordata; class Mammalia; order Rodentia; family Muridae; genus Hylomyscus; species Hylomyscus alleni. The sequence continues at coordinate 19,527 of JADRCC010314514.1, read as the reverse complement.
TAAACAAAATCTAGCATTTTTCTGCATACAAGAAACTATTTTGTTTATAGATTATAAACAAAATAGTTTAAAATAGTTTAAAATGTTCTACAGAACATTTTACCCTGAAACAAAAGAATATATCCTTTCTCAGCACCTCATGGTACCTTTTACAAAAGTGACTATAAAATTAGAAACAAAACAGGTCTCATCCAATACAAAAGAATTAAAATAATCCCCTGCATCCTATCAGATCACCACAGAATAAGACTGGCCCTCAGTAACAAAACAAAAC
>JADRCC010314514.1:8372-19243 GCA_019843855.1 Hylomyscus alleni | reverse complement strand
AAAGCAGTTCTAAGGGGAAAACTCATAGCACTAAGTGCTCTGGAAAAGAAATTGGAGATATTCTACACTAGCAACTTAACAAAGTTAAGTTGACCACAGTTATATTGATAGCTAAACCACACAAAGACCCAACCAAAAAAGATAACTTCATAACAATTTCCATTTGGAATATTAATGCAAAAACACACAATAAAATTCTTGCAAAATGAATCCAAGAACACATCAAAATGATCTTTCACCATAATTATGTCGGCTTTATCCCAGGGATGTGTGAATGGTTCAATATACAGAAATCCACCAATATAATCCACTATATAAACAAAGTCAAAGAAAAAAAAAAACAAATGATATAACTAGATGCTGAAAAAGCATTTGCCAAAATAAAACACCTTTTCATGTTAAAAGTCTTGGAAAGATCAGGAATTCAAGCCCCATACATAAACTTAATAAAAGCAATATACAGCAAACCAAAAGCAAAAATGAAACAAAATGGCGAGAAACTTGAAGCAATACCACTAAAATCAAGGACTAGATAAGGCTGCCTGCCCTCTTTCTCTCTACCTATTCAATATAGTATTCAAAGTTCTAGACAGAAGAATTAGACAACAAAGGAGGTTAAAAGGATATAAATTTGAAAAGTCAAATATCACTACTTGCAGATGATATGATAGTATACTTAGTGACCATAAAAATTCCACCAGAGAACTCTTATAGCTGATAAACAACTTCAGATAAATGCCTGGATATAAAATTTAATGAAGCAAATCAGCAGCATTTCTTTACTCAAAGGATAAAGAGGCTGAGAATGTAATTAGAGAAATGACACACCTCAAAATAGTCACAAAAATCACAGTAAACTATCTTGGTGTGACTCTAAGCAAGCAAGTGAAAGACTGCACAGCAAGAACTTCAAGTCTCTAAAGAAACTGTAAAAAAATCTCAGAAAACAGGAAGATATCCCATGCTCATGGATATGCAGGATTAACATAGTAAAAATGGTCATCTTACCAAAAGAAATATACAGATTCAATGCAATATCGATTAAAATTGCAACTTAATTCTTCATAGAGATAGAGTAATTCTTAAATTCATCTGAAATAAATTAACACCCAGGATAGTAAAAACTATTCTCAACAATAAGAGAATTACTAGGGGAAATCACTATCCCTCGACTCAAGTTATACTACAGAACAATAGTGATTAAAACCATATGGTATTGGTACAGAGGCAGACAGGCAGATCAATGGAATAGAATGGAAAACCCAAAATTAAACCCACACACTTATGGTCAATTGATCTTTCACAAAGAACCCAAAGCTATCAAGAGGAAAAAGACAGCATATTCAACAAATACTGTTGACTGAAGTGGTAGTCAGCATGTAGAAGAATGCAAATTGATCCATTCTTATCTACTTGTACAAAATTCTAGTCCAAGTGGATCAAAGAACTCCACATAAAACTTGATATATTGAATCTCTGAGAAGAAAAAGTGGGAAAGAGCCTTGAACACATTGGCACAGGGGAAATTTTCCTGAACAGATAGAACACCAAGGGCTCAGGCTCTAAGATCAACTATAGACAAAAGGGATCTCATAAAATTGAAAAGTTTCTATAAATCAAAGGATACTGTCAACAGGACAAAACAGCAACCAACAGATTGGGAAAAAAATCTTTACCAACCCTACATCTGATAGATGGATAATATCCAATATATGCAAGAACTCAAGAAGTTAGACTCCAGAGAACCAAAAAGAAAAAAAAAACTATTAAAAAATGGGGTAGAGAGCTAAACAAAGAATTCTTAAATAAGGAAACTTGAATGTCCAAGAAGCACCTAAAGAGATGTTCAACATCCTTAATTGTCAGAGAAATGCAAATCAAAATGATTCTGAGATTCCACCTCACACCAGTCAGAATGGCAAAATTCAAAAACTCAGGTGACAGATGTAGGCGAGGGTGTAGAGAAAGAGGAAAAGTATTCCATTGCTGGTGGGATTGAAAGCTGGTACAATCACTCTGGAAATCAGTCTGATGATTCTTCAGAAAATTGGACATAGTGCTACCTGAGGACCTAGCTATATCACTCCTGGGCATATTCCCAAAAGATGTTTCAACTTCTGATAACAAGGACGTGTGCTCCACTAAGTTCACTGAAGCCTTATTTATAATGACCAGAAGCTGGAAACAACCCAGATGTCCTTCAATAGAGGAATGGGTACAGAAAATGTGGTACATTTATACCATGCTGATGGGGGACAAGTACAGAAGGTCAGAAAATTGAATAGAGGTATAAAGTAGTGTGGAATGGGGAACTGGAGGTAGACACTAAAAAATCCCAGATGCCAGTAAAGAAAGAGGATCCCAGGACCCAGTGGGGATGACTTTAGCTGAAATTCCCAATGAAGGAGAGAGAACCCGTAGAGACCATATCCAGAGGTTAGACATGGCCCCCAGTTGAGGGATGGGGTCACCCAGCCATCTCAAAAATATTAATCAAGTCTAAACAAAATGCAGGGACAAAGAATGGAACAGGGATCGAAGGAAAGATCATCAAGAAACTGTCCACCTATCCATCCTATCTGCCGACAACAAACCCAGACGCTATTGCTGATGTCAAGTGCTTGCTTGCAGGAACTTGGTATAGCTGTCCCCTGAGAGGCTCTGTCAGAGCTTGACCAATACAGATTCGGATGCTCAAAGCCAAGCAAAAGACTGAGCATTGAGACCTCATTGGAGGAATTAGGACAAGGGCTGAAGGAGGCAAAAGGGTTTGCAATCCAACACGAAGAACAACAATGTCTACAAACCAGACCCAGCAGAGCTCCCAGGGACTAAATCACCAACCAAAGAGTACATATGAAGGAATCCATGGCTCCAGCTGCATATGTAGCAGAGGATTGCCTTATCTGGCATCCAGGTGAGGTGGATGCTCAATGCCCAAGCGTAGGGGAATGCTTAAGTGGTGAGGTGGGAGTGAGTTCATGGGTCAGGAAGCACCCTTAGAGAAGTAGTCGGTAGTGTGGATGGAATAGGTGTTGTGTGGAAAGGAAACTGGGAAGGAGGATAAAGAAAATAACCAATAAAAGAAATGCGGAAATCGAGTTACTTCCTGATCTGCAAGAAGAGAGAGAAAGAGGGAGAAAGAGAGGGAATGGGAGAATCACACTTTCCCTCCCAGGCTACACCTGCCAATCGCTATCAAATTCCTGGTGTCCAGTCATCCAAATATGTGAGCTTATGTGAGGCATTCTTATTCAGTCCGCCACACTCTGGCCTCCTTGAGTTACTTTTAGAGCATCTTTTGTTTGTTGTTTCTGTATAAGAGCATACAATTCCTCATGTTTTTCCTTTCGGAAGTTAGAAGCTTAGCTTAGTGGGACCTTGTCCTGAAGGCTGCCTTCCCTCTTTTCACTGGAGATTAAGGGCCTCCTTTGAATCTATCACTTTCAGCACGCATTTTGCTTACAACATTACATTTTCTCATGTTCTTTTTCTCTCGAAACTAAACATTGTGTATTTTTTCCTATTTTGTTATACCTCAGATCTCATAAGATTGAATAATAATGACGATGTGACAGAGTGAATATTAGACTGTATTAAAATCTCCTGTTGCAGAGACACTAAGCCAGTACTTCAGGCGAACTTTCTTTTTGATAAGTGCTCTGCTTAAAGAATTTAACTGCTTTCCTACTGCACAATCCCAAGTCCTTCATATCCCTAAAACAGTTAAATAAGTAAATAAATAAATAAATAAATAAATAAATAAATAAATAAATAAATGCCAGAAACCAGACATGGTCAGGCCTGCAGGCCTGTCATTGCAACACCTAACTACTATTGGCAAGTCTAAATTAGTTACTTTTGTTAAGATATCATGACCAAAAAAACATATAGAAGAAAAGTTTTACTTATGCTTATGGTAACAGAGAGATAAGAGTACATGATATTTAGAAATCATGTCAGCAAACAGTAGGCATGACATCAGGAACTGGATACTGAGAGATTTCATCTTGAATGCAAGCACAAAACAAAGAGAATAAATAAAATCAGAGCAAGCACTAGAGATTGAGTGAGTTTTATAAACCTCGAAGATGATTCAGTTGACAAACTTCTCCACAGCATACTTATCATTAGTCTAAATTCCACACTCTGGATCCCATAGACTTAGACAATACCATAATCCAAAATTCACTTAGGCTGACTTCAAAAGTTCCCATAATGTATTACAGTCTCAACACAGTTTAAAGGTCCAAAGTTGAAAAATCTCTTCTAATGAAATGATCATGCGTATTTGTTCTTTGAATTTGTTTATATAGTGAATTACGTTTATGGATTTCCATATACTGAACCATCCCTGCATCCCTGGGATGAAGCCTTCTTGATCAAGATGGATGATCATTTTGATGTGTTCTTCCATTCGGTTTTCAAGAATTTTATTGAGTATTTTTACATCAATATTCATAAGAAAAATTGATCTTGAGTTCTCTTTCTTTGTTGGATTTTTGTGTAGTTTAAGTATAAGCATAATTGTGGCTTCATTGTTCCTTCTGTTTCTATTTTGTAGAAGAGTTTGAAGAGTATTGGTATTAGGTGTTCTTTGAAGGTCTCATAGAATTCTCCAATAAACCCATCTGGTCCTGGGTTGTTTGTTTTGGATGGAAGACTATTTATGATTGACTTGAAATACACAAGATACAATTTACAGACCACATGAAGCTCAAGAAGAAAAAAAGATCAAAGTGTGTATGCTTCAGTCTTTCTTAGAAGGGGGAGAAAAATACTGGAGGAAATAGGGAGAAAAAATGTAGAGCAGAGACTGAGAGAAAGGCCATACAGAGACAACTGCACCTGGGAATCCATCCCACATAGACACCAAACCCAGACACACTATTGCAGATGCCAAGAAGTGCTTGCTGACAGGAGCCTGATATAGCTGTCTCCTGAGAGGCTCTGCCAGAGCCTGGCAAATACAGATTCAGATGCTCTCAGCCAACCAGTGTGTACTGAACACAGGGTCCCCAATGGAGGAGTTAGAGAAAGGACTAAAGGAGCTGAAGGGTTTGCAGAACCTATAGGAAGAACAATAATATGAACCAACCAGACCCCCGAGAGTTCCCAGGATCAAAATTACCAACCAAAGAGTACACATGGACCACCCATGGCTACAGCTGCAAATGTAGCAGAGAATGGCCTTGTTAGACATCAATGGGAGGAGAGACTCTTTGGTTCTGTTGGGGTTTGATGCTCAATTTGAGGGAAATGCCAGGGTGGAGAGATGGGAGCGAGTGAGTGGGTGTATGAGCACCCTCACAGAAGCAGGTGTAGGGAGGATAAGATAGGGGATAACATTTGAAATGTAAATAAATAAAATATCTAATAAAATACAGAAAAAGTCTCTTCTAAGATTCAAGGTTAACTGTACTGCATTTAAAATCCAAAGCAAAAAATCATGTATTTCTCACATGAAATTCCACAGAATATGTAATATTCCATATATTACATGCCTAATGTCAAAATGCTCTTCTAACTCTTTTCAGCTTAGTTTACTGCAAGACACAGACAGCTTTTAGTGGACTGTGTCCACACTATGACCATGCCATCTCTTACATGTTGGGGTCTCCAACAAAATCCAGTATTCATTTTCACAGCTATACACAATAGCCTCCGTTGGTCTCCTTGGAAGGATAACATTGACATACACCTGTACTGACTGGCCTTTCTTTAGCAAGAAAGGAAATACCGCAATACATTCCTTGTATCCTTGACTCTAAAGACATAATCTAGTGGCTGAAACTGCCAAATTCTGTTCCTTGATGAGGCAGAAGTTTGTCACTCTTGTTCAAATATATTTTCATCAACATCTATTTCTGAAGATTTTCTTCTCTGACTAAGCTTTTCTTTATTCCTAAATTACTCTCAATTCATTTTCACAAACTTGAAGTTATCCTGGTTGATTTCTTGGCTTGAGGTCACTATTCCATTTATTCAATTTAGCAGAAGACTGCAAGTTATCTTTGGAATAATGGATTTAGCTCTTTTAAACTCCCTTCATACGTCTTTTTTCCCTAAGATATACATTTTTTAATTTTCTTCCTCAGCTTGTTCCTCTTCATTATAGATCTGCATAAGAGTGGCCACTAATAATCATGAGGAATAATCAATACTAGGCTTTCTGCAGTTTAATTTTCTAAAACTATTAATCCCACATTCTTCAGTTCAGCCTCAAGTCAAGTTTTTGGACATTGGTAGAAAGTAGGGGTATTCTTTGTCAAATATCATAAGAACAGTACCTAGATACTAATTATCTCTCTGAAGCATCATAAGTAAGTCTGTCATGATCTACATTTTTCTTAGTACCACTGTCTTTCATGTCCCCATTATATGACCCATTAACTTCCACTTCAATCATTCAACTGCTTTCCTAATCCAAAACCCCCTTGTTTGTATTCTTCCAATAAGCATTATGTTTAGACTCCTCTCAACAAAACCCATTCCTTTGTAAATCTTTTGTATTGGTCAGTTTTCTACTGCTTTGAAGACATATTGTGACAATTGCAGAACTTTAATTGAGCCTTCCTTACAATTTCAGAGTTTTAATCAATTGCCATGATTGCAGGGAGGATGGTGGCAGGCAGGTAGACATTGCGATAAAGATGTAGCTGAGGGTTCTATATTCACAAGCAGTAGGAACAGAGAAATTTTTGAAACCACATAGTCCCTTCTTAGTGACATACTTCATCCAACAATGCTATGAATCCTAATCCAGCAATTCTCAATCTGTGGGTCACAAATATTAGAAAACGCATTATTTCTGATGCTTTTAGAAACCGAGATACCACTAAGTAGCAAAACTATAATTATGAAGTAGCAACAAAAATAAACTTATGGTTGGGGATTCCTAAGACTCTTAGTACCTAATCTCTTCAAATAATGCTACTATATGGTGACCAAGTATTCAAATCTATCTTTTAGCATATAGATGCCATTCTCATCCAATCTACCAAAAATGACCCCACATCATCAGTCCACCTAAATAGTACTCATAAATGAGGACCATGTATTCAAAGATTCGAGCTTATGGGAACATTTTCAATTAAATCAGCTCAGTATTGATTCAGTATCTTAGAATACAATATGAGATTTATTTTTGGTTAATCTATTGGTATACAAATTAATAACCAAGGTATATTATTTCTCATTATTATGTAATAAAATTATTGTATGGCATAGAAGTGTATAACTCTTTTGTAGAGTGTAGACAAGTAAAATCTATGATGACTAGTTAGAACTTCTATAAAAACATACTTCTAAGGTACTTAATGTATTGTTATAAATACTTGTCTGTTCATATAATTCAACATTGTACTTCAAAAATTGTTTAGTGAATCATCAAAAGTTTGAAAGTCACTATATGGACTATATTCACATATTATGATCCTATGTGAGTTGAACCTGTTCAACTAACTAAATTCAGACAAATGAAGACTATCTATATCCTAGGGTCATTTTATTCACAATGTGTAGTATTAGTGGAAGGAAGAGATCCCATCAGTGGCTTTCATTTCTTTTTGCATAAAAAAATATTAATTTTCTCAACTTTCACATTTATTGGCTAGATATATCAGTGATATGAACTAGGACAGAGAGAAATGTTCATTATTGAGTTTAGCATAGTTTAAAAAAAATGTCTCCTAACTAGAACACACTGTGTTAATATTGAGTCTGAATTATAGTTATGAATATATAACTCTGATGTACAAGTGTTTTTTAGTTTTTGAAAATATATTTATTTATTCATTTTACATTCTTTTTGCCCCACTCCAGTCTCTCCTCTCCTCCCAGTTCTACCCTCTAAAAATCCCTGCCCCTCCCAAGATTCCCTCCTCTTTTCTTCAGAGAAGGGAAGCTCTCCTTGGTTGCTGCCTGACTCAGGAACATCCAGTAGCTATAGGCTAAGCACATCTTTTCCCATTGAAGGTCAACCAGGCAATCCAGGTAGGGGAAATAGATTCAATGACAGGCAAGAGAGTCAAAGATAGTCTCCACTCCAGTTTTTAGGGAACTCATATGAAGACCAAACTGCACATCTGCTACAAATCTGTAGGGGCCTTAAGTAGAGCCCTTGCATGGTCTTTGGCTAATAGTTTAATCTTCATGATCCATCATGGGCCCAGATTAGTTGACTCTTTAGGTCTTCTTGTGGTGTTCTTGTCCCCTCCAGCTCATTCAATTTTATCCCACACTCTTTTGCAATCATCTCAGTGCACAGTCTGATATTTGGCTTTGGGACTCTATAACTCTTTGCATTCAGTGATGGATGAAGGACTCTTCACTAATGACATGCAAGTATTGATCCACCTTTCACTGTGTAGTTCTCAGGACTCCATAGAGAGAAACTTACCAAAAAACTTCTAGTGGTATGCTGAAGCTTCTTGCTGCTTAGTTTTGTAATTCATTCTGGAAGAACACATAGGTATATTCACTTATTAATCATGGATGATGACTCCTTAACTAGAACTATGAAAACCTTACTTAAAGCAACAGATTAGTCAGCCCAGTTAGGGCCTTACTTTACCAATACAGAGAATATTGCATCACTATCATTTTCCTACCTTAGTCTTCTCCGTGATTCAAAAGTAATTTCCTATTTAACTCTTTGTCCCTCTGTAATTTACAGGTGGAAAAATAGGCAGATGATGAATATATGTATGACATATAGATAAAAGAAAAACAGATAGGAAAATAAATAGGTTAGATAGAGATGATCAATACAGACATATCGTATAATGTAAAGGTTAGTAATAGTAATAGCAGAATAAGGAAAATTGTATCCATATGCAATTGTATCCAGAATTGTTAGACAACATAGGCATCTGTCAAATTTGGGCCATTGGGTACACGGCTCCTTGTGTGTTTTATGTCAGTTTATAAATTCTGATACTATGGGATGTTGATGCAGACATATGAGAGGATGCATAATGCTCAAAAAGAATATAAATATGAGGCCACAGGGGAAGGAGGTTCTGGCACTGGCTTGCCTGTCTGGCATTAGAAGACGTCTATAGTCTTCCCTGAGGAAACTCTGGCATTTGACCACCCTGTAATGTGTTACTGATCTTTACTTGTCATGACTTAATAGAAAGTAATTCACCAAAGAACATCCTGTTATATTCTAGCAGCTTCTTGTTGCTTCTGCTGACTAGGGCCATTGGCAGATCCACACAGTTTCTTCTGGATAGATCTGTCATTGCTGAATCATGAGTTGTGACTGCCAATTGGACTGGACTGCAGCTCCTGACTTGTGTGGGTGTTTTGCTAAAGGAGTGGACTACTAACAGTGAAGTTTGGAATAGCCACAAAGAACTATTTCTAAACAGGTCTACAAAAATCATTTTCTATTAACCTTTCTTTTCCACTATGTCTGGTGGGTATTAGGTTAGAAGGGAATTTGAAGTATCTAAGAACAGTTATTAAAATAGGTTTTGAAAAATCTAACCCTACAATGAAAACACAAATGTGTCCATTTTTTTTCTGTCACAGTATACTTAGAAAAGACATGCTACCATAAGATATTAATCATATCATTGGATTTTGAAAGATCAGGCATGCCTGATAAATACATTTAAGGCAGCTACATAACATAAATGGAAAGTATAGCAAAACTCTTGGATTTTTTGAGGAAGAAAGTAAAGAGATGAAGCAGGATTCATTACCCACATTTTCTCTGTCTTTATTTAACTCAGTGGTTGTATTATTCCCTATTAAGTGAACTCAGACTAGATACATTCAGCACACAAGATAGGATTTATTAGAGAAGTGAGGCAATATCAAGGGCAATAATTGACAATGTCTCTTATTTGTATAAGTAAGATTTAAAGGGCAGGAGATATGGATCAACAGTTAAGCATACTTGTTTTTTTTTGTTTGTTTGTTTTTTGTTTTCGTTTTTTGTTGTGATTTTTTATTAGTTTGTTTGTTCTATTTTGTTTTGTTTTTAGAACACATGACTCTGGTTCTCAGTCCCATATCTGGCTGCTTTAAATAGCCTGGAAAACATCTCCAAAATAGTCATCACATTCTTATGGCCTGTGAGGGCACTCATGGACCCATGGCATGCTGCCATTCAGTTTGTCCACTTATGACATAGAACATCTAGTTTATATATGTAAATAAGTGTGATCCAACCAAAGGAGCAGGTTTTTCCCAAGTTTTAGTTATTTTTATTTCTTTAAATGATCCTCAGAATGGAATATTGCAGTTCCTCAGGAAATATGAAAAAACATTTCTATATTATTTGGATTTTGATAGATCTTAATTTTTGTCTAGATTTATGATTTATAGTTTATTTTATGTTCGTAAAGGTTAGTATTACCCACTGCTATCACAGCACACCAGATATATTGGGAAGAAGTGCAATTAACGTGATAGGGATGGAGTTCTTTTCTTTTTCCAGGAGGCATGCCAGATTTTCCCTTATCTCTCCTCTCCACTTTCTCAAAGGTGCAGACAGCCTAAACAATAGTTGACTCTATTTGTTTTGGTAGGAGACTGAATGAATTCATGCCTGTTGAAGGGTTTTGTCCCTCTCAGAGTGGTGATTAGCAGAATATAACACTTAATATTTTATGTATTTACCATATACCTGTGTGTCTGATAGATGTATGTCAACTTGACATAAATTAGAGTTATCTGAAAGGAGGGAACCTCAACAGACAAAATGCCTCCCTATAGTCTAGCTGTAGGGCGTTTACTTAAGTGACTGACAGAGGAGGTACTAGCTTGATATGGATGATCATATCTCTGGGATGATGGTCCTAATTTATTTATCAAAGCACGTTGGAAAAGCCATGGGGAGCATACCCCTCTCAGGA
>JADRCC010314486.1:0-22051 GCA_019843855.1 Hylomyscus alleni | reverse complement strand
GAAAGAACCAAAGGAGTTGAAGGGTTTGCAGCCTCTTGGGACGAACATCAATATGGACTGACCAACGCCCTCAGAGCTCCCAGGGACTCAACCACCAACCAAGGACTATACATTGTCGGACTGATTGTTCTGGCAGCATGTGTATAGTAGAGGATTGCAAAGTCGGTCATCAATGGGAGGAGAGGCCCTTAGTACTGTGAAGGTTCTGTGCCCCAGTGGAGGGGAAGGACAGGGCAGATAAATGGGAGAAGGTGGGGTGGCAGACATGGGGAGGGGGGAGGCAACAGGGGTTTGTTCTTGTTGTTTTTGTTTGTTCATTAAAAAGAAAAAAATATGCTTTTAAATGTTAACAGATTCAAATAAATTGAAATCATGTAAAAAAAGAGAAAATATCCAAAAAAAAAAAATCAACAACAGCAAATGAAGTGAATAGTTTTTGTGAAATCCTCCTGCTGCCAGTGCACCCCTCCCCTTACAAATGCACCTGAGAGTGACTGAGTCCACAGAAGTCCTGGGTCAATTCTCCCTCCCTTGAGTTGTTCCTTCAAGTATTTTGTCACATGACAAGGATATAACCAATACCTCAACACTATTTTATGAATGACATAGAAATTTTAAAATAATTGAAAATCTACTATTTTCCCGTAGTCTTTATTCTGAGAACAATATTAAAGCTCATTCCTTTGATCAACTGTATGTGTGTAGAGCAAGGAGTTGCTTTGATTTGGATGGAGCACACCAACAATACCATATAAACAAAATATAATAGCATCCCTATTTGTTAGCCGTGCACCATACAAACATGCATCCTGGTGGATTAGTCAGGGCTTCTCTGTGAGAAAGGAAAGAAAGCTTTCTTCTGTGGGACCACGGTTGTTTATCTCACAGTCAGTCTTTGTTTCACTCTCCTTACAATGGTCCATACAAATGGCCAGGTGTAACATAATTAAGAAGGACCTCCCTTCCCCTTACCTCCAGCTAAAAGCACTTGGCAGGAGAAATCATGCAGTTCAGGTGACATGCCTGGACATCTCTGAGTGCAAGAGTATTTATTAGGATTTGTGACCAAATGGTCAACATGTAGCTCACATATTCTATGTACTGTATTCCTGCCTTAGTCAGGGTTACTGGTGTTGTGATGAAACACTATAATCACAAGCAACTTGGAAAGGGTGTATTTGGCTTACACTTCCTTTGGTTCATGACCAAAGGAAGTCAGGGCAGGAACTCAAACAGGGTAGGAACCTGGAAGCAGGAGCTGATTCAGAGGCCATGGAGGAGTGCTGCTTACTGCCTTGTTCACCTTGGCTTGTTTGTCCCTGGACTGTGCAGCCCAGGGATGGCATCACCCACAACAGGCTAGGCCCTTCGTGATTAATCACTTATTAAGAAAATGTTCTACCGCCATGCCTGCAGCCCCATCTTATAGAAGTGTTCTTTTAATTGAGGTTCCCTCCTCTCAGCGACTTAGCATGTGTCAAGTTGACATAAAACTCTACAGTACAATTCCTCTCAGTGAAAGGTGGCTCTAATCAGGCTCATTTAAAACACTGCAAAAACATATGAAATGAATGCACATTGCTGTCATCTTTAAACTTTGTAATTAGCCAGTTAGCCTTCATTTTGGACATTGTTTTATCTGAGGTTTTAGTATAAGCTAGATATTTCACAAAAATATATAAAGCTCTCTTAGGGCATAATTAGTTAAAATAAATTTGAAAAATGTAATGGTTCATCCTATGTTCTGTATATTTTCTAGGGCTTTGACTGAGAAGCATTCCAGTTTTTGCATGACCTAGCAGAGGCTTACTAAGTTCTTAAAAAGAGAATTGATTATATCGATGAACAAAGATGCCTGCAGACTTCTGAGGCAAGAAATGATTAATCAAGTCTGGATCATTTTAATGGTGGAATTATTTGAAAGTGGGCCTAATTTGGTTCACTAAATGGATTTTTCGTTAGAGGTACAGGGTGTTCGAGGAAATGCACGAATAGGTTGTTGAATCTGTGCTCAGAGGGGTTTACCTCAGCCCTCTGCCCGGATCCTTTCTCCATAGCTGAAGGAAGGCTCCAACATAAAACTATTTCCTTACATGAACTACAATGGGTGCAGCTGTCTGCTGTTCTGATTAAGAATATCTGTGTCTAGTCTTCTTTGACCAAAGGAACTTAGAAGCAAGCCATATAAGAAAATCAGCAAGGGTTGAAGGAGTGAACTGTTGGCTTTGGACAGTGTAACTAAGCCTTTGCCCTTCGCCTCTGAATCTCCTATGTGATTGCTGGTATTACAAGCAGGCTGCTGCACTCAGCAGGTTCCTTACCCCTGTGCTGGGATCCAGACTGTAGTGCTCATGCTCGCACAGCAAGCACTGTACTCTATGGACCACTCCCCCATTGCCTTCTCTCATTGTTATCAGCAAAGACTGCTCAAGGTGCTCGCTTTCAATTGTCTTAATACCAGACATTAACATCTTAGTTTCTCCCTTTTGATAACTGGAGCCACATCCAAATTGGAGGGGAGGCGAAACTTGAGCAGCTTCTTGTCATTAATGTAGAGAGGCCATTTACTCTGTGGTCGATTGTCAGCATCTGCTGGGTGACGACCTTATCTAGCTCGGCTTCATGGCTTGAAGGCATCTCATCTTACTCCTGGGCTCTGCTCTGTCAAGTTGTCTCAGATCCAGGTCTCTTCCACACACTTTCACAGTTACTATTGAGCGTGCAGGACGTCAGAGGTAGAGGAGAACACATGTTCTCTGCACATACCAGGGACAAAAGCCTCTGGTGGGCCGGAGGCGTGCTTCTGAGGCGTCCTTCTACCTGATCCATGTCAATTCATAAGGAGACGATGGGAGGTTGAGGAATAAAACTCGCACCTGTGGGTTCTGCTCTCAGTCCTGCCCAACCTTCCTAAGAACAAAGCAGGAAGCTGGGCAGCACATGGACAGCCTAGATTCCTCTCCAGCACTCTGCCTCCCACCTTCACCTCTCCTTGTGCAGTGGATGGAGTATGAACTGCTGGCCTTCGCCTGACTTTTCTGAGTCCCCTCACCACCCCTATCTTCAGCTGCATATGAAACCTAGAGCAATCTACAGCCACTGTCCCCACACTGTCCAGTCCCTCTAGCGCAGGACACGGGCAGGAGCCAGCTTAATGGGCTCTTGCTGAATTTTGCTCTTCTGTTAGATGTTCTGGCCAAAGCCAGAGGGTAGGAGAGTGGCAGGACCCAAGGCCACTGTGTGCACAGCTGTGTTGGTTAAGTGTCACTACAAACAGTGTGGCCTTGTAACTGACAGGAACTTGAAGATTCTGTCCTTTTCTACCAGGTCAGGCAAACAGCTACAGTCACCTTAGGTTTTTTGTTTTTGTTTGTTTGTTTGTTATTGTTGTTTGGTTGTTTGCTTTGCTTTGTTTTTTGTTTTTGTTTTTGGTTATTTAGCATGTAATTTTTAATTTTTACTTTAAACTTCATCATTTAAAGAAATGCAGATTAGAAAACATCACACACAGAAAACCAAAACCAAACAAAGGAACAAAACCAAAACCAGACCCGAAGACTATACAACCCAACATTTAGAGTGACTGTCCTGGTATGTAACCTTCAAATAAAAGGCACTATGTGAAGAAAGTGTCTCCTCTTGTACATTTTTAAAAAGAATTCTTTATAGCTGGGTGTGGTAGTATACATCTTTAATCACAATACTTGGGAGAAAGAGGCAGGTGATCTTGCGTTCAAGACCAGCATGCTCTGTAAATGGAGTTCCGGGGCATCCAGGGCTGTTACACAGAGAAACCCTGTCCCAATAAATAAATAAATAAATAAATAAATAAATAAATAATAATAATAATAATAATAATAATAATAATAATTTTTGTGTTTACAGGGCCTATTCAAACAACATTTCTCCTTCTGTATTTCCACAATGCAATGCTATGTATAACAGGAAAAGCAATTTACATGACAATCTGCTGTCCTGTGATGAAGTCTGTGTTTCACTTGAATATTATCCCCCCTTAAGACATCCCTTGTGCATGCTCCCTGTGCAGTTTGAAATCATTGATTCTATCAACTGGATATTTTATTTGTTTACATTTCAAATGTTATCCCCTTTCCAGGTTTCCCCTCTGCAAACCCCCTATGCCACCCCTCCTTACCCTGCTTCTATAAGGGTGCTCTCCCACTCACCCACCCACTCCTGCCTCCCTGCCCTAGCATTCCCCTACACTGGGGCATGGAGCCTTCACAGGACCAAGGGCCTTCCCTCCTATTGATGCCAGATAAGGCCCCTTCAGCTCCTTTAGTCCTCCCCCTAACTCTTCTATTAGGGTCCTTGTGCTTAGTCTGATTGTTGACTGTGAGCATCTGCATCTGTATTGGTCAGGCTCTGGCAGAGCCTCCCACAAGAAAGCTGTATCAGGCTCCTGTTAGCAAGCACTTCTTGGTATCAGCAATAGTGGCTGGGTTTTTGGTGTCTGAATGTGGGATAGATACCCTTGTTTTGTTTTTTTATTCAGAAATTTTGGCAAAGAAATCAAAAGAAGCTGGCTAAGGTCATATGACTCTTCTAGCTTTTCTGAGAGCTACATGTTACAGATATGGAGTCAGGTATCTGTCTAGAGAGCAAAGGTCTTGGAAGTGAAGGGAAATGAAAGATTTTTCTTAGAAGAATCCTGAAGAGTCAGCAGGGCCAGGATGGGTGGGTAGGGCTCCTGAGGCTTTTGGTAGCAGCACTCCCACCTCTGCCCCACCCCTACCTCTGCCCCAGGACATAATAAGCCACAGAGAAAAGGCTTCCTGGAACATGGGTGAACGAGGTAAGACTTCAGATTTCTGGTTTTCTGATCCTGCTTGGAGGACATGCTGCTCCTATTGTGGAGGTTGTAGAGGCCAGTAAGGGTCATGGGGTCCTGACTAGAAACTATGAGCTCTACCTGATCCTTCAGAGACATAGAAGACCCTAAGGCCTTTGCACTCCCTAGAGAACTGGAGTCAGATAATCCTAGTGGGGTGGACTGTGACTGAGGGCACTGCTGCTGGGGATGTGGACTTGAGAGACTTGGAGTCAGGTGTCTGCCTTATATACCACTAATGGGAATGTAATCCAGGGCAGCCTACCTGTGGAAATCACGTGGAAGCTTCTCCTAAAACTGAAATAGGCCTAACCATTCCTAGCTGCTTACCCAAAGGACCCCAAGTCACCGTATCATGGAGATAACTTCATGCCAATGTTGTCCCAGTGCTATTCATAACAGCTAAGTTATGAAACCCAGTGAGGTGCCCAACCCTAGAGATGTGGACACAGAGAGTATATCATACATGCACAGTGGGATTGTTTTCAGCCCTAAAAATGAAGTTGTAGTTTTTCCAAGAAAATGAATGTGGGTGGAAATAGTCATGTTAAGTGAATTAAGTCAGCCACAGAAAGACACGTTTATGTGCTTTCTCTTATTTGTGTCCCTAGAGTTTTTGCAGTATATGAAATCTTGTGTGTATATATGACATGAAAGGAGAAAAGAAACTGTCTAGGGGAACAAAGAGAGTTAGCTGGAAGGGGGACAGATGAGAAAGGGGAGGGCAGAGTTACAGAGAGAATGAAGCTCAGCATGCAACATGTATTTATTTGTATGAACATATTCTTAAACATAGTACCATGAACAATCAATAAATAGCATGAAAAATAAAAGAAGACGTAACCCTTATAGTTTTGTGTCTCTGAACAGAGGTTCACAGGCTCCACACTTTTCTAGATGTGATCTTGAAATAGGGATATTTCATGTTTGCTTTTCATAATTAATCTGACATCATAGTTCTGAACTCCCTCTTGTTCTCTGATGATGTCATAGGTCACATTAAGGTTAAATTGTGTAAAAGGGAAAAAAAATAATGAAGAGAAAACACCTTGGAGAGTGGTATTAGAGACAGCAGGAGGTAGGTAGAACATTCTGGAAATTATGTGTCTGCTTGTAAGATATAGAATGAAAGAAAGACTTCAGCTCTCCTGTGATGCAGACCATCGCCTCAAGTCACAGAACACAAGTTTAAGAAACAAAGAGTTTGGCATTTCCTTCTTTTTGGGTGGCTCTACCATTGCTGATCTTTACCCGAGAGGTATTGGTGAGTAGAAACATGTCTGTGGATTGGTTTGTGGTGATAGATACCCAGGTAAAATGGCTTCAGTTGCTGGGCCAAAATAATTTCATTCAAGTTTTTCTGCAGAATGAAATACTCTTCAGATAACTTTGATATCTAAAAAAAGAGACCATATATCAGATTAAATCAAAGAATCACAGGGCTTTGTGGTCAGACACAATGCACAGTTCTTTACTAGACTCCCTAGGATTCAGGTTCTTCTCAGGAGGTACCTGGACTAATACATTCAGGTATCCAGGTCTAATAAATCCTGACTTTATACCACATTTCACTCACATTTTTTCTCTCAAAAGTTACAAACCCTTGATGCTAGGTTCCACATGTATTCGCCTGTCTTCCTGGGCTCCTACGATTGGACATTGGCACTTAATGCTGTGGTGGTCTACTTCTAAGGTCCCTACTGGCCTTTGGGTACATTAAGCCTTCCTTCCTCTTCTGTCTTCTTGGCTGACTTCAAGGCTTGGTCCTCTTCCTCCCTTGCCTCGATCCCTCATTTCCATGCTCTACCACACAGTTACTCTGCCTTCCATCCCTTATAACCTGGATGTTTTGCTACAGAGAGTGAAGGGTTCATGATTTTCTGACTCTAGGTTTGCACTAGCCAGTACTTCTATATCTCTTCATCTGTCTTAGCTGCAGATCAGCTCTGAGTTTCTAATACCTGACTTGATCTTTGATGAGAAAATTTGTGCAACAAAGAAAAGGAAGATTGCATTCTTGTAAAACTTGCTTTTCCAGCTGCTTAAAACTAGAAGAGGAAGGGATTAGGGGAACTAATCAATAACAGATCTCCATTGACAGCTGAAGGCTAGAGATGCTTGGGCTTGACCTCAGGGCAGGTGTAATGCTCTCAGGATGCACTTCTCTCAGGGAACAAAACTTAGATTAGGGACAAAGGATATTAGATATCCCTCCTTTAAACTCACCCACTACAGAATTCCTTCAGTTATTTTACAGACTACTGGCTCTCCTGGAAGTTTATTTAATTGGAAGTCATCTAGTTAACACCTGTCACTTCATACAGGATGAAGTAAAAGTGCTGATACAGAAAGACATTTTCTTGAGGTCAGAAACCTAGAAAGAGAGGGCAGGAATAGCCCTTTGCTGCGCCTGTGGTCTCTCCTGGAAATTCTTGTCAGCACTCTAGCATTGCTTATTGCCGTGAGACTTTTATGTTCATCAAATACAGGGCCTGCTAAGCCACCTGTCAGATTTTAACAGATCATTATGCCATACAAAGTAAAATTTGGGGAAGGGAGGAAACCTATCTTTCAGTTTTTTGAAATGCCTAAAAAACCCCACATTTTTACTGATAACAAAAGATCTCATGGATACATGAAACATTCTACTATCCAGTGGCCTCAGTGACATAAACCAGCATCTGGAATCTTACTACAGGTGGCTCTATCATAATTTTATTATTAATTCTTATCAAAATGTATGGGCATAAAAGTACATGGCTACTTAAATAGCAGAGCCATAATACAGTTTATTAAAAATGTCTGATAAACGCAGATACAACAATCGCCCAGTTATTTATTATTTGTTGAAACAGTTATTGGGTAGTTTGAGGGGACTTTATCAGTGAATACATTTATTTACATACCTGTCTTGAAAACATTGCCAAATCACACGCTTCTTTTTTTGAAGTCATTTTTGAGTCTCTCTCATCCACCATCTTGATCTGATGGGTCCCCTCCTGCTTTGTCAAACAGGAATAAAGGTTGTGAGTGTTTTTTGCTACTTCTGTGGGTGATGAAAGGATCTTTTGATTCTTAAAGGGAGGTGGCAGCCTGTCCTTTCCCAGCTGTTGCTTTTGCTTGGAACTCCGGTATTTGCTCTGAATGATCACAGCAGCCTTGTCTTCGTCCTGGGCCTGATCCACTGGTGCAGTGTCTTTTTCTCCAAGGAACCCATGCAAGTGATAGTCTCTCTCTAGGTTGCACAGCGCTGCATTCTGGGTAACCACAGATGTTTTCTTTTCTTTTTCTTTGACGTCCTCATTTTGACAGGCTGACTTTTGGCTAAGACTATGATCCAAAGTTTTTCTCAGGTAAATCTCCTCAGTCAGCCACAGTCCTGGGCAGCTTGGCTTTTCCCATGTCTCCCTTCCTTCTGGACATGTTGCTTTTGATTCTTCAAAGCTGCTCCCCTCTGTGTACCACTGATAGTAACTCTGGATCACAGCATCTCCTTTCTCCTCTTTCCTCATCTTTCTGCTTTCTTCCAGGTCTTGCACGTACTTCTGCCTAGGGCTTACTTCTGCCCAAGTATCTCCAACAATATATAGCTCTTGATTTTGCCCTTCAGCATACACATTGCTCATTTTCTTCTGAGTGTGGTATCTTCTGTTGTTACTCTCAACATTGGTGGCCTTTGGCTCTGCTCTGAAGGGAGCTGTCTTCACAGCAGATGGGGTCTCTTTGTTGTTTGGACTTGAAATGTTGGATTGATTACTAGGCACTCTGTTTTCTGTCTGTTTCTTCACAAAAGATTCCCTGTGCAAAACATGGAGCTGGACATAAGATAGTGCTAAACTAGAGCATATTACTTTTGTTAATAGCTGTGTGAAATACTGTATTGTAAGTAAGGCAAAAGAATGAAAGAAAACTCAAAATAAGAACAAATCAAATCTCATTAATAAAGAACCTCACAAAATGTTCTCTGTACTGATGCCTGGGATGTCTATTTGAATAAGAAAACCAGTGTCAACTTGGAATGAGAAACAGGCTATCATGGGAAGAACTATATTTCTATTTGATGAGATATGATAATTCTACACATGATCAAGTCAGTCAAACATTCAGAGTAGGTGAAGAGAGGTTCACCAAGCTCCACTTTGGTGAGGGGCATTGGCATTGAAGGTGAAGAGAGTCAGTTTTCTTCAGGGAAGTGATTCCTGTTAGGTTGCACATGCTTGCTCTAGTGGATTGTCCTATATCCATGCCCACAACAGCATAGATTGGAGTAAGTAGACTGTGAGAGGACATAAAGTTGTGAGGGGATGTGATAGGATGTGAGGTGTTCTGTGAGGCACTGGAGAGGAACAGGGATTGATATGATCAAAATATATTGGATACATTTAGGAAACCCTCAAAGAATGGACAAGTGTCAAAAATTCTAGGAATTTAATCCTTTCAGAATATAACCTTAATGACAAAAAGTACATAATGATAAGATGCAGAAAATACACCTAGATTTGGAAACAATGTCGGTGTGTCCTGAGTGCCAACTTACTGACCACAGGAAATATCTTGCAAAATTAAAATTTAGTCAGTGTTGTCTGTCCACTCATGATTGTGTAGTACACAATGATTCTCTGCCATTTGAAGATTTGAAGACCGAGAATCAAGGTCTTCTGTATGTCGTCTTTTTCCTTCTTCTTCCAACAGTATAAAACCGACATAAGAACACCACAGCCATGAAAAGGGCATTTTACCACAGAGTTAAGAAGTCGTCATCTGACATCCTAATACCATCTCTTGTGATTGGTGGCAGGGGGAGGGTAGCATTGGGAGGTGTTTGTAGAGGGTAGTTGCTCACAATTTGACTCTTATTTGAGTAAGACTTAAAAAATAGACTGGGATTCCCTCCATTGTTTGTGACAGGGTCTTGCTGAGAAGCTTGGCTGGTGTTGAACTCAGGATCTTCTACCTCAGTATCCTAAATGCAGGAATTTCAGGCCACATCTGGCCTATTTTCCTAGTTTTACTGAATGCTTCTTAGACAGCTGGCAGCATGTTCAGGCTTGTATCAGGAGCATAACAGAGTCCTGGGAGGATCAGTCAGCAAATATGGTAGAACTCAGGGAATTCTTCAGAAGGTGGTGGAAGGGAATGTAGGAACCAGAGGGGTCAAGGACATCAAAGGAAACCCACACAATCAGTTAACCTAGACTCTTAAGGACTCACAGAAACTGAACTGACCATCAGCGAGACTGTGTGGGTGGGACTTAGGTCCTCTACATATATGTTATGGTTGTGTAGCTTGGTTTTCTTGTGGGACTCTTAACAGTGGGAGCTGGGACTGTCTCTGATTCTTCTGTCTGCTTTTGGGACCCCTTTTCCTCCTACCAGGTTGCTTCATCTAGAGTTAATATGAGGGAAGATGCCTAGTCTTAGTGTAACTTGATATTCCACGCTTGGTTGATATTCGTGGAATACCTGCCTTTTTCTGAAGAGAAATGGGGAAGGAGTGGATGAAGAAGGAGGGAGAGAAAACTTTTCTGGATGTAATATATGAGAGAAGAATAAATAAAATAATTTTTTTTTATCAGTGTCTGTAAACTGAAAACAAATCTTTGGAGTTTTCAGAAGAAAGGTGGAAGCAAATTGGTATATAATTGAACTGCAGATTTCTTTGTACATGCAATATCTACACACAGTCATTATTTCTAAAAGTAGTAAATTTAGTCCATCTTTCTTCTGTCTCCTATCTGCCACCTGTTTACATTTTTCTGACTCCTATCATATAGGTCCTACTCCTGAGGCAGACTTGGGGTATCTCTGGAGTTAGCAGGCTAGTATCACATCATTTGGACCATTACAGGCAACATCAAAGAGGACATATACAGGTCTCTGAGCACATGAAAACCTGAAAATATAAGATGTCTCCACAATTCAAATCAACCCTGATGTTTGTTGAATAAGGAAATGAGGCTGGCCTGTATGGTATGGGGGGATGTGCATGAAGGGAGGGGTGGTTACAAGTATAAT
Source organism: Hylomyscus alleni (assembly GCA_019843855.1). Classification (NCBI taxonomy): domain Eukaryota; kingdom Metazoa; phylum Chordata; class Mammalia; order Rodentia; family Muridae; genus Hylomyscus; species Hylomyscus alleni. Next base: position 11,184 of record JADRCC010314486.1, on the reverse strand, counting down.
GCTGAGGATTGAACTCAGGGCTTCCATTGCACCAGGTAAGTGCTTCACTATAGAGCCAGCCGACTTTACTAGCAATTTATTGATCATATTCTTTTTTCGTGATGCTCTGAGTCACTTGAGGATAAGGACTTTGGTCTTTTTCATCTGTGTATCCCCACTACCTAACATAAAGTCTGCTGAATTCTTGTGGTTCTTCAAATAGGCACTTTGAATCAAGTGTAGGAAGGTTCAGGGGAGGAAAAGGCCGGTGGTGATTACAACTTAAAAGCCCTGGCACATTGGCTGCTGTGCCATAGGAATAAATGGGAAGGCTCATTTAGATGAGGGTGGAGATGTTATTGTGGATGTCAAAAGAATTATTGCCAAGGGACACCCTGACCTTAAAGTAGAACTGCAGAGAGCTGTTCCCTAAAGTGTGCCCACGAACTTCAAGTGAACAAGGTTGCTAAGTGTTCCACTGGTATTTCATATATCTGTATCAGTAACCCAGACAGAGTGACAAACACTGGGGACATTATTCTATGACCACTTTGAACCACCTTATGTTGTTCTATGACACCTTGTCAACAAGATAGTGTCAGGAAGAACATCATTGTACCTTTTGGTTTCAAAGTTTTTCTTGTAGTCAAATTCCTGATCCTTAGCCTGAATGCTCCTTCCTGCTGTGCTTTTCAAGTTAGATGTTTCTTTTCCGTGTTTTCTCAAGAGATGTCTTCTTGCAGCTGAAACCCATATGGAACAAAGGACTGGTTGTCACGAGCAATGAAAGAACATTAAATGAATGCAAACTAGCAGTTCTAATCATCGTTGTCACTGAGGAAAATGAAAGTAAAGATGCCAAATCGATCAGTTCTTTCTTTTTATTAAAGGATGGGCTTATGTCTTTTTTTAAAAAAAGACTTTTTATATAACGTACAGCAACGGAATCCCCACGGAACTACACGGGCAGACACTGAGAGCATGGAGGCAGCATGCTCACCTGACGTTGTCTCCTTTCCTGCTATGTCCAGTTCTTTACAGAGAAAGCCCTACTTCTCTACATGGACAGTTAGAACATTTTCACCAATTATCCCGGGAGTCATATGTATTTTCGAATTCAGTTTTCAAAGTTTCATTTTATTTTAGAAAGATAACACGGAGTACCTATATATCCAGTAATGTTCCCCTGTTAGGAGAGCTTCTCAGAGCAAAACTCTGGCTCATTTCTTCACAACAGTAGATTATTCTTACAACTTGGATGAAGGAATGACTAAACAGCCTCACTTCTTATCAGGATATGATTAACTGACAAATGAGTTATGAAAATCTTTTAAATCAGAGCTCTGTGCATTTCAGAGTTCAGGACGAGATCTCAAAGTACTTTAATGTCTTAGACAGAAATTACCAGTTTGAAATTCCAAAAAAGAAATGGTGGCTCATTACTGACTGATGGAACGGAGAATAGAACATGGGTTGTTTGGCAGTTATCTACCATGTCTACCATGTAAATGTTCTTCAGAATGTGGCTGTGTATGACAATGAGTTAAAAATCAATTTAGTGAGTCTAGGCTAGCACCTAAAACAAAACAAAATAGATCAGAAATAGATGTCAAAGTGAAAGTAAGACATATTTTTCATTATGGCAATTTGATGAATTTTTTTAAAAAAAATACTGTGGCAAGTCATCCTAGACATGATTTAAATTTATAAATACCTTTAAAAGCAAAAATAGCAAAGCCCAAAGTCTATCAATGTATTTTAATAAAAATTTGTTAAGTATGGTCATGAGTTAATACAGAGAAATGGATGCCCTTTAACAAAATAAAATTTAATTAAATTGTCAAAAATTATGACAATCGTAACCTTTGGAATAGAGTTGGAAGAATCTAATTGCCTAAGGAGTAATGCTATTGTAATGTGATTCTTGAGACCCACAATTAATCCAATTGTTTGCCACATCAAGCAGGATAGGTCAATTGTGTTTCATTAGTCCTTGACAGGAAACTCAAATCCTCAAATTATTTAATTTAAAACAAAATCATTTACTCAAATATTAAAAGTGTCAATTGGTGTGTAACAATCTAATTTGCAGTAGTATGGGAATAAAGACAAGTCACATGAGAACTGGAGGTCTGTGCATACGAAGTACTAGAGTTGACTTATGACCGGCAGTAAAGACCCAGTTATGGTTTCCACATTGCAAGATCACCCTGGTGATTACCTGACTGGATGATTACAGCACTGCTCTTCCTCCTCTGCTGTAGTTCTTGGTATCTTCTGGCACCCAAAAATGCTCTGACACTGGCTTGAATCAAAACAAGCTTGTCGATGGCTTCCTTTCGCATTAGATTCAACTGTTCCACATGGTAATATTTAAGGAACACCTTAAGAAAATGAAAATAAAGTATAGTAAGATGCATATACAGAAGTATAGTGGCTGTGTATTACATTTAAAAAACAGATTGTATGTTGAACCTCTTTGGGTTGTGGAAGACATTATTTGCTTCTTGGGCTTTGCTGTTGCTTAGATTTTCATGTTTAAAGAAAACTTGTTTTTGAGAAAGAAACAAAAGGTAGACTTGGCTAATTCTAGGGTTCTTTGGATCTGAAAACAAGAATGGGGCATTTTGAGCTCTTGCCAGCAAATATTTATCATCATATATTCTGGGTGGATCTCATGTTTATACTTAAAACATTTTAAAGAGAGTGCTGTTTCTCAAATTAAAAAAAATGCAAATCTATCTGTAAATTAAGAAAGGGTAGTTCATTCACAAACTATTCATTTGTCAAATGATTTATAAAACATTAAATTTCTTTATCTGCTGGGGTTACAAAGATGAGTATGGCAGGGACTGTCAAGGCATTGTCAATGGGAAAAATAAGGCAGAGAGGGGGTCTCAGTGGAATCAACAAGTTTCTCAACAGACTAAACATGGGTTGACTTCATATCATTCTTAAGTTAACTTGAACTTGGGCAAGGCAAAAGCCTCAAGACTAAAGGTATTTTCCACACCTAAGATTTTTAGTTTCACCCATCCCTTAAAGGAATATCTCACTTTTTTTTTAAATGGGTAAATTCATCAACAAAAATTACTGCAAAGAGCTCATTGTGCCATCAAGAAAATTACTTAAAATCAAATGTCATAGCTGAGTCATAAGAGCTGGTAACCTTGAATGTAAAACTCTCTCAGCATACCACTGAATGTGGGGGCCTGGTACCAGAAGCAAACAGCACTATGGATTTTGATTGAATTCAATTTTAATTTCTACAGGATCCTAGATGTTAATATATTTAGTCCATTCTGTTGTTGAAATTTCATTTAAAATTCAATGTGTTTAAAAAGGTCATCATTTTTTTGCATAGCATTAGAAATGTTCTTATATTAAACACTTTTATCCATGTTAATGAGTTGGAAAGGTGAAGTGGAAAAATACAAATAGCTTTAAAATGCTACTTAAATATCATGCAGAATGGGCAGACGAAGGGCCTTTTTACAAGTTAAAACTCCATTTGAAGTCACACATGAATTTCTGGCCCTAAATGATGAGGTTTTAGCCTGACAGAGTTCATCCTTGTCAGCATTTACAATTTAAAAGAAAACGGACTGAATGAAATATATATCCTCCAAGTACCTTGAATTCTCTTTTATCAAATATCAAAGTGTTACTGATGATCAAAAAAAAAAAATCCCTTGAACTGTCACATGGAGAATACATCCTCAGAAAGTCACGAAATTCTCTCCCCTCCTCCTATGCCCGGGACTCAGGTTTCTTTACAAATGAGGGTGTACGTTTTTGTTCCAGTGGGGTGGCTGACAGTAGTTATTCTTTGTCCTTTCCCCATCCGGTCTTGGAGATTGTCTGATATACTTTTAAGATACATTTAGAATGTACTCTCACTTACCCCACCTTAAGATGTCCTGAGTACATGTGCCAGGTCCAATAGAAAATGGTTTTGTTTTAAAAATTTTGTTCTCTAAGAGGTTAAATAAGATCCTCAGGCTCCCAAAGTTAATAATTTGTGCACCAGTACTCAAACATAGAGTGAGTCTCATGATGATGCTAAATATTTTACTTGAGATAAATTTCAAGTTTATAATAGATATCAAGTAAGAATTTAAAAAAGAAGAGAGAAGCAGGAATCCCATTTTGATTTTTACACTAGCTTTCTGACTGCTTAGACGTGATAACAGATAAAATGATGGCTGAGCATGTCAGTTCATATCTTTAATCTCAGGACCTGGGACAGAAGCAGGTGTGTTTCTGTGAGTTCAAGACCAGCCAGGACTACAACTTGAGTTCCAGGCCAGTGAGGGATACACACTGAGACCCTGGTCCCTTCCATAGAAAAACACATCAGTTTGCCTTCAATACCATTTGAAGTTAAATATATTTACTGCCAGTGTCACTGGGGTTTTTCTTTTGAATAAATCATTGAAATAAAAATTTCTCATACTGTTTGATTTGCATCAGGTTTGTCTATGGACATGTCTATGGAGAATTTTTTTCTTTTCTTTTCTGACTTTTAACCGATAGAAAAGGCTTTGCTCACTGTGGGTAGTGTCATTCCTAGGCAGCTGGACCTGAGCTTTATAAAGATCAAAAGTGTTATTAACTCCACTAAGGAAGGCTTTATGAATTACAAAATTCATCCCCAATTTTACATAGTTTCTAACAAAACTCATAATAGTTTCAAACATAGTAAAGTGTTACATCCTATAAATCCTGTCATCATTTCTCCATCAAAATTATATGAAAATATTACTTTTGTTTTTCCAAGAGCCCAATTATCAAGACCAGCCTTTTCCAAAATGGTAGCACAGGTGTCTGGGCTCACTGGAGGCTCTTCACTCGATTTGTAGCAGAGAACGTAATACCTGAAAATGATAAAAATGGCTGGTTGGTTTGTACAGTGGTCCAACATCTCAACAATGGTAGCCACTCAGCAACTCTGTCATGTTGAAGGGATGAATTCCCAGATTTAATGCTTGGCTCTCTTATATAGCCCCAGGATGATAGCAAAGTGAGATAGATAAAAACCAGAGTCTTCTGTAGTTTCACTCCTGTGGTTGCTCATATACTGGGGTTGTTCATACACTTCATATATAGAAAATCATTTAATACTCATAAGCACATGAAAATATAGTTTATGATTTATGTGTGCAGATCACTAGAAAGCCACATTATAGATGCTTACAGAACTTCAAGCACATTGAGGATGAATATTTAGTAAATGACAGGGTTGGAGTTCAAGCTGAGTTGGACTTTAAAGCACGGGCATTCACTGCAATGACTAAACTGGGTTGTCAACTTGATATACCTGAGAAGAGAAAACCTTTCTTGTTGAAGGCAATTGAAGAAGTGTCTGCATTAGATGTGCAGATGCGCATGTCTGTGGGGCACTTTCTGATTACTGATCTGTATAAGAAGGCCCTCTGTGAGGAGTATCTTTCCCTAGGCAGTTGGACTCGGGATGAATAAGAAAGCCAGCTGAATGTGAACTTAGGAATACACTATTAAGCAGTGTTCTTCTGTTGGTTCTCCCTTCAAGTTCTTGCCTTCATTTCCTCTCTTGACTTGCCTCAATGATGGACTATAACCTGTAGGCTAAAAGAAGCCTTTCTCCCCCAAGTTGTTAATGTTCTATCATAGCAACAGAAAACAAACTAGGACCTACTATACACTATCCTGCCATCAATAAACTGTGCTGTGGAGACTGTGAACAAGGTGATTGTGCATAGATATCACTATTAAATGGAGCTACTTTCTCTAGATCTGAAGATAGGGTTCATTTGGAAATAAACAAAACCAGTAAAACTGTGCTACAGTTTAGAGCTTACATGTTTCTAGTGGCCTCTGTGTTGAAGACCTGTTCTGTGGAACAGCTTTTGGATCCTGAGATCCAGTGGGAGGTTTTCAGGTTTCTGGGGATGCATCCTTTAAGAGATTATTGGGACCACCATCTCCTTCCATTTCCATTTCTTTTTGTTCCCTGATTCCCCATGAGGCAACTTGTTTTGTTTCAACATCTGAGTGTGATGTGCAACAGTAGTCCCAAAGTTGTGGAACCAATGAATGGACTGGAAGCTGGAATCAGCCTTTTATCTGTATCAGTTGGCTATTTTAGATGGTTCATTATGATTGGTGGAAATCTGATAAACATGTTTAGTGTTTTGTGCAAAGTGAGATCATATTGGGCACTTTCCCTTGTGGGACAGTGGACTGTGCCAGGAAACTTGATAAGTTAGAGTGGGTCTGAGATCCTGATCTGGTACCCACCTGAGATGGTAGGTGCCACACTGCTTGCTCCCTGCCAGATTCCTGGCCTGGAACACATGTCCACAATTCCTGCATTGGTCACATAGCTCAGAACAGAGGTCTCCATTCAAATGAGGTATCTAGAGACCCTGAAGGTATAGCCAATAAGCTTCCTTTACTGTATATTCCTCCCTGCAAAAGGTATTTAATCTCTGGTCCACCCTGAGAAATTGGTATGCATCCATTTTCCATGATGACCAGTCGATAAATGGTATGGATAAACACGACTGTCTGTTCCACCAAAAACTGCTGTGGGGAGCATGGAGAAGGCCTTTGCCTACAGAGTCACAGCCTAAGTCTCCCATAGAAGGCCTCTCTGTGTTTCCAGACAACAGTCACCAAGCTAAGGACAATCTCTCATGAGCTAAGTCAGAGCTCCCATCTCCCCTGGCCCAGGCTAGTCACTGTTCTCAGCTCACCCACAACTTTCTTCTCCTTCTTTTCTTCTTCCCCTTCTCCTCTTCCTCCTCCTACTTTTTCCACTTCTTCTCCTTTTCCTCCTCCTCCTTATTATTATTGTGGAGACATGTAATCAGGATTTGTTGAGCAATCAAAAACAAAGCTTTGTTTTGTTCTTAATATTCCTTTGCATATTTCAAAAAGGAAGAATGGGGAGTTTTATAGATGGAGAATTCTTTGAACATTAAAATATCCTAAAAATTGCAGCCTACCTAAAACTTGAAATTTCTTTAAATATAATATAATGGTGAACAGAAATGACAGGATTGACAAGTATCACAAATACAGGCATTTAAAATATTAAATATTTAAAATATTGACATTATTGCTTCTCTGCCTTTTGGCTAAGATCAAGTGTAAAATATTGACATTAATGTATTACTTAAAATACATTTACTATACAAAAATTTAATTTTACAGTGATTTTAAGTGTTAAGAACTCTTTGTATTTAATAGATTCTTTCTTAAATTAGAAAAGATTAAATTGACATATAAATTTAAGTTGACTTTCTGTATCTGCCAAGTCTCCATAGACATAATATTATTCAATTTGATTATTATAGCCATTCTACCAGATGGTCATAGCAGACTTAGGAGGTGAGGAAAGTGAAATACCACAGAGGCCAGAGGTCTTAACCCAGCACTACTGGCATTGGGTGTAAAGAGCTCTGTTGTGGAAGCTGCCCTCTGAGCTGTCCATAGATGACATGATTAGCTGCATACTGAGCTCCTACCCGCTACGTGGGAGGACCCACCTCTAAGGCGTGGCATTTCCAAATGTCTCCCAATACTGGTAGGTATCTTTTGAGGGGCACCACGTCTTCTACTTCAGAACTATTGATGTAGTCCCATGGCTACACAGCAAGTGGTAGCCTTGGGCTGAGAACTCAGATCTCTCAGCTCTTCAGTAGAGAGCCTTAGACCTTGACCCTCCAGCATCTTTCACATATATTTTCTCTCTCCACCGAGACTTCCCAGAGCACAGCAGACTCCCACAGACCAACTAACAATAGCTACATTCATTCTCTTCTTACTGTATAAATAAAATGCTTCCTCCCTAAGCTGCCTAGACTACTCACTGTTTTATGTTCTACAATCCTCCTGAAGATTTTTAAAAATATAAACAGCACAATGGAAACTGAAGGAATGCACATACCTCTTTATAAAGTTAGCGAAGAGTATCCGATGTGAGTAACCAAGCCTTCGAATTCTTGCTGTCTCCAAAATCCCTGTGCAGCGCAGTTGGAGCAGCACTTTCTCCTTGTCGAATTTTCTTGCTTGCCGCTCATTATTTGGCTTGATGCAACGGACAAAATGAGGTTGGCCCACCACCATTTTAGATAGCAAATCCATCAAGGAGTACTATAATGTACAACAAGAATCAGTTTCATGGGTATGATATTTAAAATGTCTGAGTTTGTAGGTCTTCATTTTTATTATAAGGTTGCAGCTTTAAAATTTAATGTTACAAATGGCTAGTCACAGTAAGTGGAAAAAGATCTGATACAATGAAGAGCAACTCTCTAAATATTACAGATTTAATGATAAATATGTAGAGGCAATAACTAGGAGGTTGCCTATGAAAACTTTGCCTACAAATGTTTAAGGTAGCATTAATTAAGTGATAAATTTATTTACTTATTTTTACATACTTTCTAAGTAATTATATCCTATCAAGCAAACATACCAAATTACAATATTGAGACACACAATTTGGTTAATTTACTTTATATACTAATTTACTTGTCCAATTCTGTCTTTGTAGAAAAAAAAGCATATAAGAAACAAACACTTTTACTTCTGTTTGGAATCATCTAGTTTAAAATTAGGGCAGGGAAGTTAGCTTCATATATAGGACACATATAAAAATAACCAAAGTGATATCCATTTAACAATTATACCGTGGTTTATTGTCAAATTGATTTGTGGAGAATATTTTATTAACATAGATATTAAAACTTTATTCTGTACCAATGCTTTATTAAAATAGTAACCAATTATCAGTCAATTAAGAATAACCTATTAGGATTAACAAAGTCCATTAAAAATGGAACCTCAGCAAAATAGTCATCTTTAAGACTGGGATCAGGGTTAGAACTTCCTGGCAAGGCAGAGAATAAAGACAGCATGGAGGACTGGGATTTTAGTGTTAGAAATGCAAATATAGAGAGTCCCAGGGCCAGTGCAACTCAAATACTGAAGTTAGACAACTGAAAAATCTGCTGCATTCTCATGCTTTCCTAGGGGACCAGCTCAGATGTCATCCTCCCAAACAGTTGTATCTGCCACTCTGGAGTCCTCTCACTACATTATCTGTGAGTCATGCAAACATCTGCCAGGCACTGGGATCCAAAGATGACAATGACTGCTGGCTTTCTGAGCCATTTAGGCACTTGGATTTTCTTAGGACTAAGGCATAGTCACCCTTGTTCCACTCTAGTCTGCAGAATAAAAAAATAGCTTGAGAACGTATTACATACTGCATGGAATTATCCTCTGTCAATTTTTACTTCAGCCTGACGATTAAAGTGATCTCATGACCTGACCTGACTTAACATTCACACAGTGTTTGATGTTATCAACAGTGGTATGATAATGTTGTGGACAACTCACTTAAAAAAAAAAACTGGCTGTAGGTATGTTTAGTGGTTTATATGTGCTGCCTTGATGATATAACTGGATTTATTAGCAGTGAACACAGGCTGTAAGCATGTGAATGTGCCAGGCAACACTCAAGGAAGATTTGATAGTGTCTACTATAGACTTAGGGTTGTGAGACTATGCATGTCCTCATATATACAAGTATTCAGACAGCTTAAAAGTGGTCCATGCCTCCATTACAGGAATTCATTCATTCGCTGGACATCATGCCTCCATTACAGGAATTCATTCATTCGCTGGACACCAATATTATGTTTAATTTGATTACGTCCACGACTTCCATATTAAGTGACTAGTGGTTTCCAGGCTTTAGGTGACATTTTCTCTGTCATTCTGGTTGGCTGGTCAGAAGAGATAAGTGAAGCTGGAACTATACTGAGAATGGTTATTTCAGTGCTTGAACACAGGGAGGAGAGTGCTTCCTTCCCTTCTTTTCTCCCATACAGTCCAGGAAAGGTTACCTTGCTCGGAAGCCATGGTATGCTACTGTGTCTGCTGGTCTCTTCCTTGCTTCAGTCCTATAATTGGCTCTTTCCTCCTGCTGAAGGCATTGGCTTATGTATGTGCAAGGAAATATGGGCTACAAAGCCATGCTTAACCCTGCCCCATCTGTCCATCCCCAAACCATTTGGAGGCATTGAATTAAAAAAAAATTCTCCTTTAAAAATTTTTTTGTCATATTCCTTAAAATTTATAAAATATTATAACAATAAAAATAAGTATTACAAAAGTTGTTTGAAATAAAACAACAATCAATTTAACAGTCTTATGTAGATGCTTGCCTACAGCAATAGAGAAAATACATTTTTCTCAATATAACTTTTAAATAACTCCAAACATATTAACCGTATATTTCAAAATAGTATATCACTACTAGTATTTTCTTAAATGAATATAACTATATAAAGTCTTTTTTTTGTTGTTGTTGTTTAGTAGAGTTTAAAATCTTGGCTCTTATTGTGGTACAAGCCCAAAATAAGAACAATTTTTTAGACTTTGGATTTCATTGTAATAAGGCTGTACTTCAATGACCCTCACATCACCAAAGGATTTTACCTCCATCATAGTTAAGCTGAGAGTTGACAGTTCTGCTGCACCAAGAAATGAATTGTAGGCACGATTTTTGGATACAGACTTCCTGCTATGGTCAAAGCTATTTGACTTGAGTGAGTGACTTTATTCTCAGCCCACAGAGAACAGGTTACATTCATTTAAGAAATGGTGTATGTATTAAGATGGTCTATCTATAAAGTCATTCACCAACTGTTTCAATGAACAATGGTTCTACTTGGAGGGTGGCACAGACATTAGGTGAGGGTAAGAATATGGTTCATTAGCTGTGATAATTTGGAAAAGCATTCATCTCAGAGAAAGAGTAACTTATAAAGTCCTCTTCTTCAAACTTGATACAAGAGTTACAAACGTCAAGCAAAGCATTCAGTCTCACACTTTGTTGTTCTCTTACAAGCAACCTCCCTACTTAATTGTCTATGTTTCTTTTGGGTATATAAATACTTTTGAAATATATAAGCTGTTCTGAAAATCATAGTATAGTGTAAAAACATGAAATAAAACATACTACTAAAAGAGAGGTTGAGATAGGAGAAGCAAGATTTCAAGACCCTTATGTTGTACACAGCCAGACACTGTCACAAACAATTTAAAAAATTTTTATTCTAGTGGGAATGCATTTGGATGCACAAATTGATCTGTCTATCTATATCTATCTATCTATCTATCTATCTATCTATCTATCTATCTATCTAT
>JADRCC010314396.1:0-10194 GCA_019843855.1 Hylomyscus alleni | reverse complement strand
GCCCTAGATGGGTGTGCAGTGGGCAGTGCATTCTCTCAGCCACACAGTCTCTGCCATGCTATCAAGCCCTGAATGCACAACCCATTCTCCCCCCAAGGCCAGTGGCAGCTCAACTTTCCAGTTCCACCCCTCCTGATGCCATGGGTAGGGGGAAGAGAGGTGCTGAGAGTGCTCAGGGCAGTGGTCGTCCCTGCTCGTTCATTCATTCCGCACTGCCGCTACCACTCTGGTTCTTGGCACAGCAAGCAGTGCGGGGCTGGTGAGCAGCACTCGCTCCCTTCCCTTGGTGCTTTTCACTGATGCTGGAAACTGCTTGTACTCCCATTCCACCTGCTGAGCCCTCCCTTCTCCCTTTGCCACCACCACGAGCCCTGCTGCAGCCCCAGCAGGACCACTGAGCAGCACACAGCCCACACCCACCCAAGGCCCAGAGGCAGCCATGGCCCCCAGCCTCCAGGAGCTACTGCTGCAGGGGCTGCCCAAACTCTAACATACATTCATCAGTCAAGGAGGGTAGAAGTTGTCAGTCTAGAGTCCAAATACATAGAACACAGAGTTACCATACAGACAAGTTGACCTTTCCAGGTCCATGACATAGAAAAAGACCATTGGGCCCAGTAACACACATCAGGTACTCCTATATACAAAGATAAAGCCAAATCACAGAGTTGCTCGGCCATACCTGCCACACCTCCAAAATGAACCAGTTACCCTTGTACACAGCAGGATCAGATACAGACAAAACAAACACACAAAGAGACTAGAAAAGACCCATCTCAATCGCAAGTGCCAACCCAACTCCAGAAAAACAGATGGCTGGAAATTTACCGAGGTCCTTTCTTTACGTGAACTGACAAGTCATGTGCTCTGTCCCTAACCTCTGTCCAGTGATCTAACGTCAGAGTCAAAGGGGTTGTTACAGTCTATCCCATTGTTGTAGTCACAAGGGCAACAAAAAAATCAGACAGAGAGTAATATGACAAAAACAGCCTAGGCGGAGCCAATTGAAAAGGTCTGATGGCCTGAAGAACAGATTCACCCTCCTCTCAAGGAGCATTGATGTTTCTCCCCTGGCCTCCCAAGGGTCCTCTAGGCGTCCCCAAGGATCCCAATCTCCACTGGGACTTCTCCCAGGGTGTCAGTCGGTGATCCTGGCATATCTACCGATCAAGCCCCTTTCCTCCTCTCGAGGGCAGGGAGTCACTGTCCCCTCTTGGGACATGACTGACTGCAGAGAATAAAAGCAAGAAATAAATTCACAGATTTCAAATGAATAGATGGATCACAAATAAGAACTCAGACAGTTCACAAATAAGAACTCACCTCCAAGGGGTCCTCAGAGTCAAGGATGGTCATAAATCCTGGACGAGCCCCCACAATGAAAGACCCCTCAAGAGAGGAGACCCTTACTCTAGTCTTGGGATTACATGACCCCCCACAAAATTCATAAGAGACCAATCTTGTTGCAAACACATGAAGTTTATTCAGGAAGCCAGTGCACTGGGGCCGAGCTCAAATCCACACAGGGGCAGAGGAGTTCGACCCAGAGCACAAGAAGTGTAGAGTATTTAAAGGAAAAAAAAACACAAACTAGGGGGAGTGAGGAGGTAACCAAGGAAACATAACATAAAAACAGTGGAAAATTTCAGAGGGACCCAACCCATGATTTAGTCAGTCATGAGGAAAACATCATGCATACTCATTATTCTCAAGAATGTGGTTTTATCATTATCATTGTCATTCACTTTGTGGTTGATCATTCCCTGGAACCACCTAGATGACTTACATCCTACCTTTGTGGCCAATCGTTCCTGGAACTAGCCAGCCTACACTCTTGGCTCATTTCAGAGAAAATTTTCCATGCCCTTTAAATAAAAGCTTATACACTATATATTTCTACTAAATGATCTTTTTAAAAATTTTCTTCTACCCTTCAGTCTAATATCCAATATATACAAATAACTCAAGAAGTTAGACTTGAGACTAGAACCAAATAACCCTATTAAAAATGGGACACAGAGCTAAGCAAAGCAATTTCTATGAGGAATATCAAAGGGTTGAAAAGTACCTACAGAAATGTTCAACATCCTTAGTCATCAGAGAAATGCAAATTAAAACAACCTGGAGATTGCACCTCAAAATTGTCAGAATGGCTAAAATCAAAAACTCAGATGACAGTACATGCTGATGAGGATGTGGAGATAGAGGAACCCTCCTCCTTTGCTGGTGGGATTGGGAAGTATTAGGAAGTATAGCTTTGTTTAAGCAGTTTTGCCAATATATGCCAAAATCTATTCTCAGGAAAGGAGAGTCATATTCTTTCCTTAAGTTCTGGGACTCTAGAGAACCATGACTGATATAAATAATATCTGTCTGTTAGGTCCATTGTAGTGGTGAATTAGTTAATCCACTTTAAGCTCCCAGCAGGGTGCAGACTTTTCCTCTGCACCTGCCCAAGAGCTCTGAATTCACAAATAAAACACACACACACACAGGGAGAGAGAGAGAGAGAGAGAGAGAGAGAGAGAGAGAGAGAGACTAGCTAATTTTGGTATGCCTGAACTAGCTCAATGGTTGGGCACTTTTAAATATCCCCTAAGTTAGCACTTATCTATATTTCATCCAGACACAATTAGAGGAGTAGTAGCCACTGTGGCCATATTACCAGATTCTTACATGTCATCAGGCTTTTAAGTCTTCTCTTTGCTCTACCATCATGGAAATTCTGTCTCTTCTTTTCCTCTTCAGTTCCTTGCCCATGCAATCTAGTATTCCCACCTCATTCTCTCTGCCTACTCATTGGCTATACAGCAATTCTTTTTTTATTATTATTACTATTATTATATTTAATCTTTTTTAAAGTTCAGTCATTATCCCCCTTCTGATCCACTCTTCAACAGCCCCTCATCCAGTTCATCCTCACCTATCTACAAATGGATGTCCTCACACTCCCACAGCTTCCACACATCCCTCCAGGTCTCTGCATTCCTTGGGACCTCAAGACTGTCAAGGATTAGGTGTGTCTGCTCTCACTGAGGCCAGACCAGGCAGTCATCTGCTTGTATTTGTCTCTTGGACCTCAGACCAGCTAATTTATGCTGCTTGGTTGGTCATTCAGTGGCAGAAAGATCTCAGGGGTCCAGGTTTCTTGAGACTGCTAATCTTCCCATGGGGTGGTCTTCCTCCTCAACTTCTTCCAGCCTTTCCCTAATTCAATCACAGGCATCCACTACATCAGACCATTGGTTGGGAGTAAGTATCTGCTTCTGTCTCAGGTGTTTGTTGGGCCTCTCAGAAGGCAGCCATCCTAAGCTCTTGTCTGTAAGTACATCATAGCATCAATAATAGTGTCAGGCCTTGGAGCCTCTGCTGAGATGGGTCCTAATTTGGACCAGTCACTGGACTTCATTTTCCTTAGTCTCTTCTGCATTTTTGTCCCTCTAGGATTCTTAGAAACAATTCTGTGTCAGAGTTTTTGACTGTGGGTTGGGAACCCTATCCCTCCACCTGATGCCCTGTCTTTCTACTGAAAGTGGATTCTATCAGTTTCCTCTCCCCACTGTTGGACATTTCATCTAAGGTCCCTCCTGTGAGTTTTGAGATTCTCTCACTTCACAGATTCTGGTACATTCTAGAGGGTCACCCTGCCTCTCACCTCCCAAGGTTGTATATTTCCATTCATTCTGCTGGCCTTAGGGCCTTACTCCTTCCCAATTTCCTGACCCCCAATACCTGATCATGTTCTACTTTTCCACGGGCACTCTCCCACCCAGTTCACTTCCTTCCTCTGCTCTCTGCTTTCTTCTCCCTCCCAAGTGAGATTGGAGCATCCTCACTTGGGTCCTTTGGCTTGTGAACCTTCTTGAGTTCCGTAGATTGTCTCCTGGGTATTCTGTATACTGGGCTAGTATAATATCCACTTATTAGTGAGTACATACCATGCCTTTTGGGTATGAGTTACCTCATTCAGTATAGTATTTTCTAGTTCCATACATTTACCTGCAAAACTCATGTTCTTAATAGCTGAATAGTATTCTACTGTGTAAATAAACCACATTTTCTGTATCCATTCTTCAGTTGTGGGACATCTGGGTTGTTTCCAGTTTCTGACTATCACAAATAAGGCCACTATGAATATAGTGAAGCATGTACCCTTGTAACATGGTGGGGCATCTTTGGGTATATACCTAGGAGTGACATAGCTGGTTCTCAGGTAGATCTATTTCCAATTTTCTGAGGAAACCCCAGATTGATTTCTAGAGGGGTTGTACCAGTTTGCAGTTCCACCAAAAATGGAGAAGTGTTCTTTCTCCACATTCTCACCAGCATGTGCTGTCACCTGAATTTTTTATCTTAGCCTTCCTGACTGGTATAAGGTAGAATCTCAGGGTTGTGATTTGAATTTTCCTGATCACTAAGGATTTTGAACATTGTTTTTTTAATGCTTGTCAGACATTCAAGATTCCTCTGTTGTGAATTCTCAGTTTAATTCTATACCCCATTTTTCGATTAGGTTGTTTGATTTTCTTGGAGATTAGCTTCTTGATATATATATATATATATATATATATATATATATATATATATATAATTTTGATATTAGCCTTGTATTGGGTGTGGAATTAGTGAAGTTCTTTCCCAATCTGTAGGTTGCCAATTTGTCCTATCGACTATATCCTTTGCCTTACAGAAGCTTTTCAGTTTCAAAAGAATCCATTTATGAATTCTTGGTTTTAGAGTCTGAGGAATTGCAGTTCTGCTTTGGAAATTTCTGCTCATTCACATGAACTCAAGGGTCTGTCCCACTGTTCCCCTTTCTCTTCTATTAGATTCAGTGTGTCTGCTTTTATATTGAGGTCCTTAATGCACTTGCACTTGAGCTTTGTGCAAGGTGACAAACATGGATCTATTTTGATTTTTCTACATATAAACTGCCAGTTAGACCAGCACCATTTACTGAACTTTCTTTTTTCTATATTTTTGGCTTCTATGTTAAAGATCAAGAGCCCATAAGTGTGTGGTTTTATTCCTGGGTTTTCTATTCTATTCCATTTATCAAACTGTCTGTCCTTCTACTAATACCATGCAATTTTATCACTATTGCTCTGTAGTACACCTTGAGGTCAAGGATGGCCATTTTCCCCAGAAGTTCTTTCATTGATACGTTTTTTTTTTTTTTTTTCCTGGATGTATTTTTTCCCACATGAAATTCATAATTGCTCTTTCCATGTCTTTGTGTTGGGATTTTCATGGGGATTTCATTGAATCTGTAGATTCCATATGTTAGAGTAGCCATTTTTACTCTATTAATTTAACTAGTCCATGAGCATGGAAGATATCTCCATTTTCTGAAGTATTTATCATATAGATCTTTCACTTGTTTGGTTAGAGTTACCCCCAAGGTATTATATATTATTTATGACTATTGTGAAGGGTATTGTTTTCCTATTTTCATTCTCAGTCTATTTATCATTTGTACAAAGGAAGGCTACTGATATGTTTAAGATAATTTTACATCTGGCCACTTTGATGAAATGCTTTTATCAGCTGTAGAAGTTCTCTAGTAGAATTTTTGGGGTTGCTTAAGTATTCTATCATTTCATATGCAAATAGTGATACCTTAATTTCTTCTTTGCCAATTTGTATCCACTTGATCTGTTTGTTGTGTTATTGCTCAAACTATAACTTCAAGTATTATATTTAATAGATATGGGGAAAGTAGCTGGCCTTGTCATTCCCTGATTTTATTGAGATTGCTTCAAGCATTTCTCCATTTAATTTAATATTGTCTGTTGGTTTGTTGTATATTGCTTTCGTTATATTTATATATGGGCCTTGAATTCCTGATCTCTCCAATACTTTTAACTTGAAGGTGTGTTGTATTTTGTCAAATGATTTTCAGTATATAATGAGATGATCATGTGATTTTCCCCTTTGAATTTGTTTATATAATCCTAATGGATCTTTATATGTTGAACCAAGCTTTTATCCCTGGAATGAAGCCTACTAGATCCTGGTGAATGATCATTTTGATGTGTTCTTGGACTCAATTTGCTAGAACTTTGTTGAGTATTTTTGCATTAATATTAGTAAGCAAAATTGGTCTGATGTACTCTTTCTGTGTTGGGTCTCTGTGTGGTTTAGGTGTCAGAGTAATTGTGGCATCAAAGAATGGATTTGTTAGTAGTCCTTCTGTTTCTATTTTATGGACTAGTTTGTTGATTTTTCTCAAAGAACCACCTTATTGTTTTATTGATTCTTTGTTTCTATTTGAATGATTTCTACCTTGAGTTTGACTATTTACTGCCTTCTACTTCACTTCAGTGTGTTTGCTTCATTTTGTTCTAAAGCTTTCATGTGTGCTCTTCAGTTGTTAGTGTATTATGATCTCTCCAATTTCTTCAGGAGGGTACTTAGTGCTATGAATGCTCCTCTACCTGTTAAGCTGTGTTTTCCTGTAATTCATTCAGTGGGTTATTTATATCATCTTAAAGGGATTGTATTATCTTCATGAGATAGGATTTTAGGTTAGCAACCTGATTTTCAGGTGTGTTGGCATATCCAAAGCTTACTCTGGTGGGAGAACTGTGTTCTGATAGTGCCAGAGTATATTTGCTTCTGTTGTTTATGGTATTGCACTTGCCTTTCACCATTTCGTCATCTCTGGTGTTAACTAGCCAGGGTGACTCTGTCTGGAGCTTGCCTCCTGTGTCCCTAGATTATTTCAGGTTTCTTAGGAGGCCTGTGGCCCTGGCTGTGGCAGACCTCCTGGGAGACCTTCTGACTGTGGGTTCTTCTTCTATTTTTTTGTTTTTGTTTTAATGTAAAAGCAAGAGGTTTATTTTCCTGCATGTCAGAGTCCACCTTCAATTAGTCCCTCAAGGTGAGTTACTAAGAAAGTGACCCTGAATGGCTATCTCAAGCAGTTTTTATACATTTTAGAGGCACAAGTTATATCAGTAAGTTTGCAGTTCAAGATTATTGGCTAAGCATATTGACCTTTAAATCTATTGGCAAGCATGACACACATTTGAACTCTACCTGAGACTTTTCAGAGTTTCAAGTGACTATCAGTCAATACATTATGCACTTTTTCTGAGAATTTTTTACTGAAGAATGTTCCTGTGGTTGGAGAATGGAACTTGGCCTAGCCTTGACCCACATAGGAGGAGGAAGCTGGAAGGATTGTGTGGGGCTGGAAAAAGCCCTTAGGGTCTCTAATTCCACCCTATTTTTTGTACAAGCTCCAATCCTGGAGGTACACTCAGGAGTCTTGAGTAACTAACTCATATTCTTCAGTACCTAACCTCAGGGTCTCATATTTTTGGGGCAGCACCATGAGCTGTACTACTCCTATTCTCTCTTTTATTGAAGCTATATTCCTGCTCTTATGCAGGGTCCAAAGATCACCAATAACAGAATAACAATTAAGGCAAGGTGGATATGAGAGTGGTTAACCAAGGGGAGAAATAAAACAAAGACTCGAACCAGCCCTGACTCTGTTCTCTTTCTCCCTCTTCCACTTAGCTAGCCCTTCTCTCACCTTGGCCATGAAATCTTTAACTACACTGGAATGGTCTCCATTATGTGCTTCCTAATGTTTCATATCCCCAGGTATCACAGAAAAAGTGATTGCCCCACATACACCCATACACTGATAAGCCTCCTGCTGGCTTCTCCCATCTCTGAGGCACACATATATGGAGTTGGCAGGCCTTGACTCCTGGGATATACCCACCATAGAGAATCAGGAGGAGGGATTACCTGACTATGGGTTCTTAAGAGAAGCAGACATTCTGATGGTCTGCCCAGGCAGAAGGCACAAGTAGGATAGTAGGTGGAGTTTGTGCAGGGGTGGGTGTGGGGATAGAGATGAATCTCCAGTCTGCTGGGCTTCTCAGGATTCCCAGCTGCTGTGGTTATTTGGAAAAGTCCCTTACATGTGTCCCTGGATGTAGAAGACTAACTGGGAAATCTTTAGACTACAGAGTTTTAAGAGGAGCAGACAAGCTAATGGCCTGCCCAGGTGGAAGGCAGACCAGGATAGTGGGTGGAGATCGCACAGGGGGTAGCTGTGTGGGTGGAGATGTGTCCTGAGTCCCCAGGAGTCCTCAAGTTTCCCAGCTGCTATGGTTATTGAGAAGGGTTCCTTACCTGCAGTTACCTCATGGGGGCCTTCATACTGTGGGGTCTTAAGAGGAGCAGACACACTGATCACTGCAATTCTTTATTAACAACAAAGACAGCTGCGAGGCAGGGAACCTCAGCATCCTGGAAGCATGACTTTGGGTAACACAAATTAAGATTAAAGCATTAGAACCAATTTCCAACAGTCTGTTTCTTCCTCATAGTCCCATCCTTTAAGAGATAAGACTCAAAACATATTTTGTAGCGTACCATCCCCCAATCCGGTTTTGCTGCCACAGAACTCTGAAACGAAACTTTGAAACCAAAACTAGCTTGGAGTTTCGGAATGTTGATAGCTGCCTGAAAGGAGAGCTGTCAGAGCTGGATTTCACACCTGTGTGTTGGCTGCCATGCCGCTCTATTGTTCTTCCTCTGGCTGAGCTCATCCTTTGATGCTCTCATGGATTTCCTGCAGACTCGAGATCAAACAACTGATCCTGGAGCCCGTGAGATGTGCCTGAGACTTCCTGCTGACATCCAGAAGCCTGGTTCCCCCAAACATAAACAAACGACTCTAGTTGCCCAAACACTGTATTGGTTTCGCTTTTACTTTTGAGAGTGTATAAATTGATCTAGCGCGGGTCAAACCGCGCGTCTTGATATAAAGGCTACTTGACGCCATTCCTTTTGTGTCTGTGTGTGTTTGTTCATTTCCACAGGTGTTAGCTTCAGGTTGTTACGAGACACGGACCCCAACGCCCTGCGCGTGTAGCCCCTGCCGGCGGGAGGCTACATATGGACGCCCAAACGTGACGCGGCAGTCTCGAATAACCCACTCGGATGCGAGGAGAAGAAGCTGGACCTCACTGTCGATACACAGGGCCCTGTCAAAATAACGGAAAGGACTCGAGGTGAATCGGACGTGGCATATTCCACACGTGGAGTACAGGTTAGCGCTGACCTTGGTATTCGGTGTGATGGCCACGGGAGACTAGACTGGCACACTAACCCGGTGTTCTCTTAGTCTAGGGGAGAAATTTATTTCGACAGTAGGAAATGGGAGCAAACAGCTCTAAAGTGGCTCTCCAAGACGCAGAGAAGCTACTTAAGACCAGAGGAATAAGGGTTAAGAAAAAAGTGTTATTTGAGTTATCTGAACAGATAAAACGTCTTTGTCCTTGGCTGGAAGAATTTACTAAAATTGATAGAAAATCCTGGGAAAAAATAGGAAGGGTTTTAGTCAGTAATAATGTAGAGGGGTTTCCTCTACGTCTTTGGGAGATGATCTAAAACATCTTGGAGGAGATTGAAAGAAACAAGCTAGACACAGACCAGTCTGACAGCGAGTTCAGTCTGGCCAGCTCAGAGACACCCATGGTAACAGATTGGAGCTCGGCTACGGAGGGAGAATCCGACTCTGAAACTTTGGCAGAAGACAGTACGGTGGCTGATGAGGGTCAAACTTCATCAGACTCCAGTACGACAACCATAGTAGCCCAGAATTTTGCCGGTAAAGGCAGAAGCGCCGCGTCTCTATACAAGAGACATAGGCAATTTTCTAAACCGGCACCGCCCCATACTAGAGAGCGGTACCGCCATGGCTCTCGTTTAAGCAGAGCAGAATTAGAGCTTAAACTTTTAGACTTGAGCAGGGAATTCACGAATTTTAAATTGCAGGCAGGCAAAGCTACAGACAGCTATGTAAGGGCAGCAGCTTCACCCTTAGAAGGGGCCTTTAGATGAGCCCAGGAGCAGGGGCAGGATCTGTCAGGATTGTGTGCGTTTCCAGTGATGGAACGGCGGGATCAAAATGATGATGTATATCGTTATTATCAGGCTTTTGATATTAAAATAAT
Source organism: Hylomyscus alleni (assembly GCA_019843855.1). Lineage (NCBI taxonomy): Eukaryota > Metazoa > Chordata > Mammalia > Rodentia > Muridae > Hylomyscus > Hylomyscus alleni. Next base: position 211 of record JADRCC010314396.1, on the reverse strand, counting down.
TAAAGATCTGAAAGAAGCGACAGACCAATACGGGCCTAACACCCCTTTCACTCAGGCATTATTAGAAAATGTCATTGAATATAATTTAACACCACAAGATTGGAGGGTGTTATGCAAAGCTATCTTGCAGCCTGGTGATTTTCTAATCTGGTCATCAGAATGGAAGGAACAGTGTAGAAAGACTGCTTCCCAGAATGCTCAATCGGGTCAC
>JADRCC010314339.1:0-10081 GCA_019843855.1 Hylomyscus alleni | reverse complement strand
TTGTTCATTAAATATATATATATATATATATATATATATATATATATATATATATGAAATGCCTTACAGGCTTGCCTACAGCCCTTCTTATGGAGGCATTTTCTCTATTAAGGTTCTGTCATTTCAGATTGATTAATTGTCCAAGGAGGTGCAGTAAAATGGAAGATCTATTGTTCTTGACACAATGTTTATGATTTTGGCTCTGATGATACAATATAAGTTTGACAGATGGCTTTCATTGGGACTTTACAGACTTGTGTACTGTGGGTGTTAATATTGAAGTTTGCATAAAGAATGTCAAACATCAATTACCACATACACAGAGGCAAAATGTGAGCATGTTCTTAGAAATCTTATTTATAGTTTTAACCATTTAACCAAATAGTTCTCAACTCTGTCCAGAGGCTGGACAGAGAGACACACAGGAAGTAGAAGGGAGGAACATACAATGTAGTCTTCTAGAGAGCTTAGAGAATGACAGATGACTGACTAGGAACTTCCCAGGAAAAGGAGAATCTCTCCAGGGTAAGGCACAAGTGTTAGTGTTGCTCAGAGCTTCCTGAGTTTCTATGTTCAGCAATATGCGATGTTGTCAATGTTACAAATGTAGGGTCACATAGAAAAGAAATGTTGCAGGATATTTGATCACACTGTGAACAGATTATGTTATTTACTGCAAAAACCTGTTTCTAAGTTGTGGTGTGGCTCAGCCCTAGTACATAATCCTGCCCCCCTCCCCCAAGAGCTTTCTGTTTATTGCAAACAGGACTAAATAAAGTCAATCATTGGTCCAGAGGCAGAGTAAATAACCAGTTAACAGGGAATGAACATAGGAATATACCATAGAGAGTAGGAGGCTGGACAGAGAGACACACAGGAAATAGAAGGGAGGAACATTCAGTTTTGGGGGAGTGTCTAGTTTCTTTTTTAACCCTGGGATTTCATAAGCTTAGGGACAAGCCAATGACACTTTGGTCTTTTTTGTTGTTGTTGAAATTTCCAGTTGCCCTTTCTAACTTGACCTGCCTCCCTTAGAGTATGGAAACAACTTGAGTTGTCTAAATATTTGTGAGGTATAATCCAAATGAGAAAAAATTAACTTTTCTCACACTATGCTTCAATCTCACTTAGAAGGGGGAATAAAATAATCATGGAAGGCAGAGAAAGGGAGGGATCTGGATGGGAGAGGGAAGGAGAAGGGAAATAAAGGGAGCAGGATTAGGTATAGGGGGTGGACAGGAGAGAAGACCAGAGGGCCAGGAGAATGAATAGAAATATACAGCAATGTGGGGTGGGGAATCGGGTAAACCACTAGAAAGTCCCAGAAACCAGGGTTGTGAGAGTCTCCCAGGACCCAATAGGGATGACATTAGCCAAAATGCTCATCAGTGGGGAAATAGAACCTGACCACCTTCAGTAGATAGACATGGCTCCCAGTTGAGGGATGGGGCCACCCACCCATCTCAAAATTTTTGACCCAGAATTGTCAAGATCTCTGAGTTTGAGGACAGCCTGGTTTACAGAGAAAGTTTCAGGACAGCCAGGACTATACAGAGAAACCCTTCTCAAAACAAAACAAAACAACAACAACAAAAACAAGGACAAAACCAACAGCAACGACAAAAAAAAGGGGAAAAAAAGAAAAAGAATGCTTGTCTTGCTAAGACAGTCCAGTTGTACATCAGAATTCCAGAGTGAATGAACTGTGCCAAGCAATCACATATGACTTAAATGAAGACATCTTGGTTATGTCTGGTCTCACATTTTTCCTCAATGGGAAAGTCTTTTATTTTTTTGGTTTGGGGCTCAAATCTAGTTTTGGGTGGCTGATCAAAATTGCTTTTCTTTCAGACACCTGCACACCAATTCAATTAGATTTTCTATCCTCAGGACATGTAACTTTTATTATCTATATAAAAAAAATCACCTAAGTTGCCCTTGATGCTTAATTCCACTAACCAATTCTAATAACTTTCTATTGTTTTGTCTTCCGAAGTCCTCCAGCTTTATTTACACATTTGTCTCTTTATTTCCACACTGACATTTTACTTGGCTTCTCATCTGAGAAGAAATGTCTGTTATGCTGTCTAAAACAATAGTGTATCTATCAAGTAATTACATTTTAGTACCTCTGGCCTTGGATAGTTTGGGATTTCTTAAATTGCTTTTGATTTAAAAGGAAAAAAAAAGCTTTGAAAATGTTTCTCCTGAAATCATTTAATTCACAGAAGCTGAGGCTTCGAAGGGTTAAATAGCCTCAATATATTGAATTAAATATTGTTCTTCCTTAGCAAAGTTTTGAGAATGCACAGTGAGATAGCAGTTCATTTCTTTGCCTGATATAAAAGAAAGTGTTTGATCAGCCCTCACCTGCACAGACACGTTAGGTTTCATTTGAGAAAGAACGGGAGCCACTAGTATAATCAAAATATGTGAATCTATTTCCGTTATCGGAGTCCTGAGGGATGCAGCATAGACTAGTGTGGCCTTGGTGTTCATAAGACTTTATACCACTTCCCAGTAAGGGGCACCTGCTTCTGGCTGCAGCTGAATCAACACCTATAGAAATCTAAGACTAAGAATTAACAAATGTACTAGAGGTACACTTGCCTTGCAAATTGAATAATGCAACACAGGATAATGAACTTGTTGAAAGGACTCCCCATGCTTTATGCATGACACTCTTGTAATTAAAACAGATCCTGAAGGTGAGTTTGCGTATACTAATAAAATGATTTAAAAGAAACAGAGTATGTTATTAAGTATCTGTGGGGCATATTTCCCAGGGGTGGGGGGAATGTGAAATTTGGCTCATTTTACTTCAATAGTTGCTTGTCAGATGCTAGAGATTTGGGTGTACCAACAAACCTTCTCTTTTTCCTAGGAAATTTGTTTGTGTTGATTAAACAAAGGCACACTGTATAGACCTATCATCAGATCCGAAATATATCAATTTCTAAACCGTGTTTTTTGATAGCTTTAATTTGGATTATTAGAGTAAAAGCTTAAGTTTGCCAATTCTCCGGTCTTATTAGGAGGGTACTTTGAAGTCTTTTACAGTTCAACAGCTTTGGCTGTGGTTGCTCAAGGACTATTGAGCATGACTATTGGAGAAAGGTCGTCCAAGAAGGAACATTTGAAAAGTGTATACATTTGATTGTAGTTCATAAAGTTTTGGCACAGTGCATTTTATCATCTGATCTTCAAAAAGAGTCAAGGAGTAAGAATGAATATTATTATACTACAAATGATGGAATTAGAGCAAAACATTTCACAGTCTCTACATTTTTAGATTACAAATTAGAACTATTATTTATGTTTTTTAAGTGTTAAGATCAACCAAAACTGGGTTTTCATAATTGAAAATTAGCTGGTTAGGAGATTTCCATATCAGTATAGTTGTGGTTGCTTTGGTTGGACTGCATACTGCATACTTAACAAGCATGCAAAAGCCTTTATCACATTCATTTACATGTGAAATCAATGCAGTTCTGCTAAATGCGAGGAGAATAGATATTGCAATTTTTAATCTTAAATAACTAAAGCATTATTTCTGCTTTATTCTGTCACTGAACCTCTGCTTTATTTATTTATTTGTTTGTTTGTTTGTTTTTGTTTTTTGAGATAGAGTTTCATTGTGTAACAGCCCTGGCTGTTCTGGAACTCTCTTTGTAGACTAGGCTGACCTCAAACTCACTGAGATCCACCTGTCTTCTGCTTCCTGAGTGCTGAGATTAAAGACGCGAGTCACAATGCCTCACTTCCTAATTATAAATGCCTCTGCTTTATAATTATAAATGAATGTTGAACTGTTGTGAGTTGGGTTCAATTTCTAAAATTATATTCTTGGCCATTTTCATTACATACAAGAAGCCTTAAGATGTATGAACACTACCTCCTGAAAATGTTACATGTGTACCACAAACATTTACACACAAAGATAAAACACAACATATTTTTTATTTTTATTCTTTAAAAAATTTTAAGCCTTTATTTTTATTTATGTTGTATGTATGTGTATTTTACCTGCATGTATGTCAGTGTATCACATACATTTAGTGCCCATGGAGACCAGAAGAGTACATCAGAACTTCTGGAACTGCAGTCTCCTGGGACAGGCATCTGTGAACTTCCAGGTAGGTACTGAGAGTTGAACCCAGGTCCCCTGGAAGAGCCTCCAGTGCTTTTAACAACTGAGCCATCTCTCTAGCCCCATTCCCAGATACTTTTTTATGAATGAGGCAGATTTTTCTCTGCACTGAGAGTGTGTGAGCTAAATAGATCTTGGAGTCTTTGACACTGCTTAAGTGTAGTAAGAGAACTAATTGTCTTCAGGAAGCCCCAGGTGGAGAATTGCAGTAATTTCTTTGCTTGGCATGTGATCACAGCATCATGCATGTTTATGTCTAGTTTTACAAAGACCACACTAATGTTGTGTGAGGGGAAAGTAGACTGTCTTGGAACTCAGGCTTTTGCTACATGATTGTAAAGACAACTGTATGGACCAAGGTCACCACTGAGCTTTGACAGGGCCAAGCTCAAAGGCCAGGGATGGAGGATGGAAGGAACTAGGAGAGGAAAGACTATTCGAAGAGTCCCTCAGTCCCAAGGACATTTTAACACGCAGAAGTGCCTTCTTGCTAGAGCTGTTTAGATGGCAATTTACTTACCAGTCACATTTATTGTTTTCTCTGGTTCCTCAGGAACTTACAATGCCCATTTTACATGATTCCAGATTCCTCCCTGATGCCATATTGCCTAAACCTTTATCTGGCCCTTTCAGCCTTTATTCTCTTCAGATTTATATGCAAAATGCAAAAAAAAAACCCCATAATTGTTTTACATACCCCCCAATCTAAAAGTAAGACATTAAAGATTTGCTAACCCTTCTTCCTTATTAAAATAAGAAAAAAATATTCATAGGCATTGTGGTGCATGCCTTTAACTTTAGCACTAGGGAGACAGAAACAGGTATATTTTGAATTTGAGGCCAGCTAGGACTATATAGTGTGACTCTGTCTTTAAAAAATGTGAGTGCATGAGTGGTTATTTTTGTATGTATGTGTTGTATATATGGGCATATGTGTGCATAGAGGCCAGGACTGGGGATTTGAACTCTGGTCTTCCTGCTTCCATGGAAAGTGCTCTTGTGCACTGAGTCATCTCCTCAGTCTTGTTTTATTTTTTAAAAAGATTTATTTATTTAATTTATATGAGTACACTATCACTGTCTTCAGACACATAAGAAGAGGGCATTGGGTCCCATTACAGATGGTTGTGAGGCACCATGTGGTTGCTGAGAATTGAACTCTGGACCTCTGGAAAAGCAGTCAGTGCTCTTAATTGCTGAGCTGTCTCTCCAGCACCTCCTGTTTTTATTTTGAATTAGAGCATTGAATTCACATGCATCAAAAACTACAAAAAGTATGTAGTATATTCTGTTTTGTTCTTGAACATCTAGCCTTCCTCCTCAGAAACAAACTTTGCTATTAGCTCTGATAATATGCTTCCAGAATTATCTAATCATGTACAAACAAATATATGTGTGGCTATATTCATCTTCAGGCAGATGATAAAATACCCACCCCTTAAAACACCTTGTGATTTTAAAACACTTAACTTCTATTACATATTGTTACAAAAAAACTCACCAAATTTTATGGCTACAGAATATTTCATTGGATAGATATATTAGAATTGATTTAGTCAGTCACCTATTGACAAGTAGGTTGCTTTCAAACTTTGGCTAAGTCAAATAGTGCTGTAGTAAATATCTTATACATTCAACACAGAGTAGTTGTTTGAATGTATATAAAAGATAAATTCCCAGACAAGAAGGTTTCTGTTTAAAGGTAGATTATATGATATATATTACTGCAAAATTTTAGTGCATGAATATTTAATTAGTTGCATATTTCTACAAATACTTACAGAGTGTTCCCTAACTTCTTGATTATTATCCAGCTAGTGTATAAACTGATGGTTAGTATTGCTTTATTTAGTATCTCTTTTATTTTGTGTAAGATTCTATCACATGTATGTTATAGTTGGGCAAAAGTAAATAATCCATTTTTATATGTTAAAAATGTGTAATGTCTTCTAGACATGACAGGGTGCTGTAACTGTGAACTCTCAACAGTAGGATTGCCTGCACAAGACACATACAAGGCCACACCAGTCAACACTCCAGCAAAGATCCTGGAAGATCTCACAAGCCTCTGCTCCAGCTAAAGCTGCTAAGGGATCAAAAGTCAGTTTTCATCAGGGGCAAGCCTTGTGATCAATTGCCCAAGCCCAAAGTGGCTGATAACTTGTGGCACAGAAAAACCTAATGATCTAATGGGACTCAGGTTAGACTCTCTGAACTGAGCTTTTAATGAAACATGTCTGAGGGTAGACACCCAGCAGCTAGCAGGACCTGAACTAGCAAATGAGTTTGATGTAGTTTTCCTGCTTTAATATTGTTTCTGAGATACGTTGTTGGATAACGATGTTGATGAATTAAAGACATAAGATAAAGGATTCTATTTTGAGAAAGAAAAGTACAATCCTGTAACACAGGATATAAAGCAAGTAGGATTTATAAATTTTTAATAGTTCTCAGAATGAGGTTCTCAGCTGGTCAAGGATCCAATTGTCCTTTATTCTTTTAAAGTGATGTCTTGAGAGTACTTTACTTCCTTTAAATTAGTTTACTGTGTTATTGGTAAGATCATGAATCTTGCTCTCCTGCCCTATTCAGAGCCTGAGTCATGATCATGCTTTCTTTTACAGTAAGGTTATTATAGGATCAAGGCCAACTGGATATCAGAGAGAACAGAACTTCAATAAATAGAATGTCTGGAATCTCTATCAGAGAGTGTAAAGACAAAATGAGTGTGTTACTTTGAAGCAAAGGGTGTGTACACCTGAAGAGAGGATGAACATTTTGTTTTACTCTTCACTCTTATGGCGAGAATTTGATCTCCACTTCTCTTCCCTTGTCACTGGCTCTTGCAATACAGAAGGGGCTGAAGATCACATTGAAATTGATGAGATGTACCACATACGATAGTTTGCCAAGTATGTCTATCTAAGCTCGAGACAGTGTTTAAGACCAAAACCTGTGTGCAGGCCAGAGCGAGAAGGGAAATTGATTCCTGACATCAGCAGGCTTCTTGTAGCTATGGACAGCTGAAGATCCACCCTATTCAACTGAGAACTCTTCAAAATTGTCCGTCCATATAAGAGCAGTGATATTTACTCCCTGGCGTCCTTGCTCCATTGCATCAGCCTTGACCCGTAGGTTGTAACCACTCATGTTCTCAAAGAAGCTCTGAAACAAATGGATAGATGGTTTCGGCATAGCAAAGGGGAGCAGCTGGTGTCAGATACACAACCTGTGCAACCTCACAAGGCTTCGTGTCTTGAAATTTTGAATTTTATTACCAGAGACTTTGGCTTTTTATTTTCTCTAGGTTTTCCAAGTTATGGACAGGGCTATCAAATTCTATTGCAGGAAGTTAGTTATCTTGTAATGGCCAGAGCAAAAAATCCAAAATGTTCCAAAAGAATGTGGACTAAGGCACAATGGGTGCTGCTATACTGACTGAATCAGTGCAGTACCTTCTGTGCTAGGTCCTACACTCCATTCCAAAGATGAAGAGAAAGATCTGGTAAAGTAGTCAATGTGATGGTTCTGCTGGTGGTCGGTGGTGGAGCTAGTCCTGAGTCTGGGGTGAATGTCTTAATTCTTCATACTATACCTAAGTCTTGGAGCGTGAAACAAGAGAACTGAGCTCATGATAATCAGTGATACAATTTGTTTTTCTGCTTTGAGTCCTTTGTGTTGATTAAAAACCTAAGATACGTCTACTGCTAGGTACAAGGAATGTTCTCACAACATCTTAACACACAACTCTGTTTAGTCATGTGGATAGACCTAGCTGACTGGATTCAGTTTTTTTTTTTGTTGTTGTTTTTTTTTTGTGCATGTGTACATGCCATGATACATGTGGAGATTAAAAGACAACTCCATCAGATTGGGTCCTTCCTTCCTGCTTAAGGTGGGTTCCAGGGATTGAACTCAGGTCATTAGACATATGTGACTTTTACCTGCTGAGCCATCTCACTGGTCCCTGTCCCTGTAGACTCAAACCTCATTGCTTCTAATGAGTCTGTATAAATTATTTATTTCTGCTGCCTTTAATTTTGGTAGGTCACAGGCATTTAGAAACTCACTCATTTTTTCTATATGAAATAAAGAATTTATGAAATGTAAGTTTTCAAAGTGTTCCCTAATGATGTTCTGGATTTCATTGGCACTTATTATACTAATACCCCTTTTATCTTTATATTTTTTATTTGTTTTTATTATATTTTATTTGGGTCTTTTTCTTTGGGGGGTAAAGATTTGTCAATATTGTTAATTTTTTCAAAGTATCTAATCTGTGTTTGATTCTATATACTTTTCTTTTAATTTCTGTTTCATTAAATTCTACCCTCGCCTGTTACTTCTTGTCATCTGTTAGAGCTATGAGTGCCTTAGTTAGGTTGTTTACTTGAAATCTCTCTTTGTTAATATGCACACTTGATAGAAACTTTACTCTTTGGGCTATCTTGACTATATCCCTGAGGTTCTGGTAGATTTACTCTCATTTTCACTTGACCCTATGAATTTTTGACTTTTCTCCATGGTGTTTTTAAGTGACACACTGTTCATTCAAAAGTGTGTTGTTCTGTCTCCACTCATCTTTGTATTTCAATAGTCTCTTTTGCTGTTGACTTTTAATGTTTTATGTTACGATCTGATAGGATGCAAGGAATTATCTTGATTTTCTTTTTACTTCTTCTTCTTTTTTTTTTTTTTACTTGTTAGGATTTCCTTTGTGGCCCATGTAATCAATTTTGGAGAAGGTTCTATGTCCTTCTGAGAAGCATGTGTGTGCTTTATGTGTTGGTTGGAATGTTCTGTGTTAAATGACATAATACATAGTTATGAATCAAGTTTTGATTTTTGAGGTAGCATAGTCAACATTAACAGGTGGTCTGGTGTTTTTAGAATATGGAGGTTAAAAAGAGCAACAAGAACTTCAATGAAAGAAATAAACTATCTTCATGAACGGTATAAAGCCTTAACTATATATAGTATGGAACATACTTCCTTTTTAAAGAGACGTTCCCAAAACCTTTTGAAAAATGCGATTTATAAAATGAATCCAGAAGTTTTTATGATTCCCTCAGCCACTGACAGGGATTTGCAATCAAAGCACTGCTTCCAAATGCTTCTCCTTTTTATTTTAAAATTTAGGTTCTGGAAGCTTTTCTAGCTTAGCTGTTCTCAGAAATAATGGGTGTGAGGAACAGCCAAGGTACCCCACTAGGTAAATCACCTCAAGCTGTGATGGAGGGGAAGTTGGAGGCTTCTCCTCTAACTGGGTTTTCTCCCTCTTGGGTGGTTTATGCATAAACATGCTGCTGAATCCCTGCTAACATCAGAGGCATATAGTAGAATCTCTAAAGGAAACTCAAGCAAATGACCCCCGTGGAAAAATACAAAAAGCACAGATTATAATCCTCGAGCAGCTTCATCATCAAAACACTGAGAAATTAGATGCAAACTAATTTTCCCAAGTTGTGTAGAATTTGGAAGATTTTTAACCGAGCAGTGTATCTCTCAGACATCAGCCCAACCATACTCTACCACGTTTAGTAGACATTGTCTTGAAAATCTGTGTCTAATCTACACAATGGAGTACTACTCAGCTATTAAAAACAATGAATTTATGAAATTCTTAGGGAAATGGATGGATCTGGAGAATATCATCCTGAGTGAGGTAACCCAATCACAAAAGAACACACATGGTATGCACTCTCTGATAAGTGGTTATTAGCCCAGAAGTTCAGAATGCATAAAGTACAACCCACAAACCTCAAGAAAGTCAAGAAAAAGGAAGATATTTCATTCCTTCTTGAAAGGGGGGAACAGAATACCCATGCAAGGAGTTGCAGAGACTAACTATGGAGCAGAGACTGAAGGAAGGGCACTCCAGCCTGATATAGCTGTCTCCTGAGAGACTCTGACAGTACCTGACTAATACAG
>JADRCC010314328.1:0-10325 GCA_019843855.1 Hylomyscus alleni | reverse complement strand
CACACACACACACACACACACACACACACACACACACACACACACACCATGGACATCTTTTAGGTGTATATGAATAAAAGGGCAAGTATGATTGCTCAGTGGGTAATGGCACTTGCTGCCAACCTGGACAACCTAAGTTAGCTTTCCACAAACCACATGGATGGAGAACATCTACTTCTTCAGGTTTTCCTTTAACTTCTACATGCGTATCGTAGCATACAGCACCATCCCAATACAAACAAATATTTAAAATATTATTTTTTAAATGGCTTAAGGATGAATAGTCCAGTCACTGGGAGATGTTCTTGGTTAAATAAGTTTATGCTAGTTTCCACATTTAATTACTAGTGGAATATGTGATTCAGAAATTTGGTATGTTAATAGACTATTCAAAAAGGATGTAGAGAACTACACTCCCTTGCTTATCATCACCATTGTCTTTGCCATATTCATTAGCATCCAAAAATTGATATCTGGTGCATAGTTTTACACATTCTATATTAGAGATTTTCTAGAAGAGAGGGATGATTTTACCCTCATAATGCTCCAAAAGCTTGAGCATCTGCTCAACAACAACTCCCTCCTGTCCCAGTCCACAGTAGCCTCTGTCCTTGGTGGTCATTACATGGTACTTGTCCCCTATATGCTAGGGTCCCCACTGCAACTGAGGCTTCGTGGTCACCAGTGATTTATTCTGTCCTCTCTTCAAGGGCTTCAGTGCTGTCACACAGTGCTACGCCTCAGCTGTTTTACATGATGCCTTCATGCTTTCATATCAGAAAAATCTGTGTAACTCTTACATATCATCAAGTTTGGCTGCCAACAGTCTTGGCTCCCGCTGGACCACAGCTTCTATGTGCTGAACTTGAGGAAATACTTCCAAAACATGTTTCCTCTGTGATGCTGGTCTCTTCTTAATTATAGCTGATTTTCTTGACCGACCTAACAAGCATCGTTTTTTCCCCAACAAAATAAAGGTTATATCTCAGTGCAATTCAATTATTGTTAATAATTTATGATTCCTTAACCCTTCTGACCAGAACCATGGCTTATTAATGGAAAATAGTATACAAACATCCCTGGTACCTTTGCTTTCCTCTGAAAAGTCCTAAGCCAAGCCTCCATCATCTTCACTGCTCTCAGCTTTATTTTCCAAACTCATAAAATGGTATCCTATTAAGCTCTCAGTACTCAATGGTTTTTCCAGTCCAAAGTTCTTCTACAATTCTCTCCAAATCAACATGGTCTGGTCTATCACAACAAAAGCCCAGGAACCTAGTGTGAATTTCTGTCCTTATTTGCTTTTCATTACTCTGATAAAACACCATCATCAAGAGCAACTTAGGAAAGAAAGACTTTATTTGGCTTACAGATTTCAGAACATAGGGTCAGATCAAGGAAACCAAAACAGGAAATTAGAGGCAGGAACTATATCAGAGAGCATGGAGAAATCCTGCTTACTGGTTTGCTTGCTCTAGCCTTTTCAGTTTTCTTTCTTCTATACTCTAATACTTCATATTTTGGGTTGATAAATGCCACAGTGAGTTGGGTCATTTCACAATGGTCATTGATTTAGAAAATTACTGATAAGCTTGACTTCAAACCAATCTCATGAGGGCATTTTATGAATTGAGATTCACTCTTCCCAGGTGAATTTAAGTTGTGTCAAGTCAACAGAAGTAACCAACACAGAAAGAAAAAGAAAATTAACCAAATAATCGTTGATTTATATCATATCAATAATATCTTCACTTTGGAAAATAATCATATCCTTTGTGGATCACTGTTCATTCAGACAAAATGTATGTGAACCTGAAACTATGACAGTTATTTAAAGTCAGGCAAAAATTCTCCTTAAAAGTTACATTTGTGAACAATTATGAAAGCATATTACATAATTTTGGATTGCAACTGCACATTTTATTTTCTATACTAGTTTAAATATAAGTGAATAAAATAACTTAAATCTATGTGAAAGAGTCCTAGATATATCACTCTATATAAGTATGACATGGTATCAATAAAGTCAAGTTGTGAAGTTTGCTTTACAGTAAATCAGTCTTTTAGATGCAGTTGAAGTTCAGTTGATATCTTAGTAAGTGATTTTGTTGCTAGGATAAAACACCATGACCAAAAGCAACCTGTGGAGGCAAGAGTTTACTTTATCTCATGTGAATCACGGAAGATGGGTAACACAATCAGAGCAGGAAATTGGACAGCGGAAAGTGAAGCAGAGACTATGGAGAAACACAGTTTATTGGCTTGTTTCCTGTGGTCTTCTTATCCTGTTTTCTTATAAACTCAGGACCATCAGCCCAAAGTGGCACTACCTACAGTAAACTGGGGCCTCCCACATTTTTCATTAATGAAGAAAATGACTGAAAGATTTACTTGTAGGCCTGTCCTAAAGAAGATTCTTTTGTTTGATTGAAAGACTCTATTCAAAAATGACTCTAGATTGTGACAAGTTGACATAAAAATAACCAGAAATATTAATATTAATTTAAAATGTGGTAGTTAAACATTATGGAGTTGTATGATACTCACACAATAAGAACAAATGCTATATTAATTCAGTATATGTAAAATTAAGGAAGAAAATCAGGGTCAGAGACATGACTCAGTGGGTAACTAACCTTTATGGCTTCTATGGACCCAAGTTCAATACCTGTAATGATATATAAAGATGGGAGTAAAGAAGAAACTCCATAAATATTTCCCTCTGAGGTCAGCACACTTGCAATGTCTTTCAAATGATCTCACCACACACATCTTATACCACACACACACACACACACACACACACACACACTCACAGAAAAACTATAAGTTCACAAACAGTTCATAAAAATTGAAAAGATTCTTGAATGTAATATCAGTTACAAAATATAGATGAGAATGCTGGCAGCTTTGAAAGAACAAATAGTTCTATTGTAAAAGAATGGGACATTGCTATACTACTTCTAATAACAATTAGAACCCCAAGACAGATCGCCAATAAAGCAAGGGAAATAAATGAATCTGATAGCCGTGAACAAAGTTCAAGACTATCTCCTGGCCAAAATCTGTTAAATAAAGTAGAAAAGCCTAAAAACAAATAAAAAATATAAAATAAAGATGTTTTGACAAAATATGGAGAGAGAGGAAATCTTTGAGCCTTAGTAGAAATATAAAACTATATTTTCAATGGTGAGTTGAATTAATTGTCATTCTTTATGGAATCACCTGTAAAACTATGTAAAATCAAATAATTCTTCTGTGTATACATGCCTCAAATTATATTTTCATTTTTATTTATTATTGTATTATTTTGAAGAATAATATAATGGAAACAAGTCTATTTCCATCAAGAAATGATTAAAAAACAAGATACAGACATCCTACATGACAGAATGCACCACATGGTACTTGATCCAGATCTGCTGGTTGCCCTTCTTCAATCCCAAGCATAGGTATCCTCATAATTCTGCTATGTGGTTCAACATGTAAGAATGCTAAAGAAACTCTGTTAAAACTAGATTCTACTACAGAAAGATTCCCTTTATGTGAGACATAGGAAGAGGAACAATAATGTGGCTCACTGGGTAATGGTGATCACTCCTAAGCCTGAAAACTAGAGTGTGACCCCAGTGCCCATGTTACAGAAGGGAAGACTAGTATGGTGATGGTGATATATACAGAAAATTGAACATGAGTTGTTGAAGTACGTTCAAAGAAGAAAGTGAGGCTTTGGTATGTGGTAGGTTTCATTTTGTGAGGATGGGAATGTCTAGGAAAACTGATGATAAAGGTTGCAAAACTGTATTGGTCTTTTGTGCCATGAACTTACAACTCTTGACATCAGAATATTCATAGTATATTCTTCCATAAAATACCTCTATCAAGGAATCGATGGTCTAAGATGGTAGACAGCAAACTTCTTAGAATTAGGGATAAATATATCAACCAATAGTTCTTAAATTAGTACAAATTGTATGTTTTTAAATTAAATGAGTATGTATTTGAAATCACAACCATGAAATTTGAAGTGTGTAGTATAGATTAAACTGTACAATTTTAGATGCAAGACAGCTAAATAGAAATAGAGGAATGGAAAGAAAACAAGAGGGAAAAACATTAGTAACAAAGAAAGATGGAAAGAGGCAGAGGAAAGAGAGAATACATTATTTGCAGAAAAAAAAACTAGCTAATGATAGTCATGTCAAATACATCTAAGGAAAAAGAGATGGCTCTTCTTTGCATGATTATAAATGTGCTTCCAGGTTTCTTCTTAGGCTGAGTTCTGTTGCTATCCGAAGACTGTGCCATCTCATTGCATCTGCCATAGTACAGAATTACCTCTTGCTGGATGGCCAGGCAGCTTGTGTTATATAGACAAACACAGTCCCCTCTGCACCATCACTACCTGCTATCCACACCTGATTGCATCCCCAGATGGCTCATTCTGGTCTTGGTGGCTAAGGCTTAAGCTCTAAACCTATGTTTGCAAAATTGTCCTGAAATCCTTTAATATGAGGAAAATAGAGCTCAACCCTCTTTGATCTCATTCTATTCTAAGACTACACAGGCATCTCTGAGAGGTTAATCACAGGTAACATAAAAAAGAGATTTTACCACTGTTCATGGATTTAAAGGGTCATTGTGTAGAAGCAGTTGAATTAAACTCTCAGGGGCAAAAGTGAGCAGTGAAAAGAAATGGTCTATTATTCATTCAGTTCTCTCACCTTTCTAAGTACAGATTTTCCCCTTACACTGACTACTTCTTTGTCTATTAATAAAAGAAATTACAGAACTACATGTCTTTTTGATCCTTAACTACAATGCCACTCAGAATGTGCTGATTGGCCATTGTTGAAAGGTTCTTAGTAACCCTGCTTCCTATTTGCTTCACAAAATCTGTCAAAACGTTGACTGTTGTGTAAAGTGGCTGCCATGAGGTGAGAACAACAGCTTTGAGCCTTTCTTCTACTCACTTTCAGCTTAGAAAAACATCTTAACACCTACAATCTTGCCCAGCTGCCACAGGCCAGCCAGTCTGGGCCTCCTGCAGGAGAAACAGGGTCCTAGTCAGGTCGACAAGGCAAAGTCGAAGAAATGATGGCAGAGACTATATATGGAAGTACAGGATCTGAATGTATTTCTTAAAAATGGCATCAGACTTTTACAGTCATTACATAAGAGAAATGAGAAATCTGGCAGCTCAGCAGTTGAGGTACATCTGAGGCGACCTGAAACACATTGGGTCTAAAGCAGTCACCTCTTCTGGACAGGCTCTGCACCTCCCCCCTCCCCAACCCACCCCCAGGCCCAAGCTTTCTGGGCCTGGGGTGCTGCGGACTGCATAAGGCTAGAAGCTTGAATCTGAATAAGTAATTCTAAGTCCTAGTCTATCTAAGTCCATGCACAAAGTGAAAACTAGGGCAAATGACAAAAGTCACATAGGCAGGTGACAGTAATATCAAGGTCAGTAAGATCACTAGGCAAGTGATGGTTACATAAAGGTCTGTAAGATCAGGTATCCAGGTGTGGAGAGCAGTGGTGCCCTCCCAGCTGGGGCTATTTTGGTATTCCCAGGCTAATTCTCTGGGTCTGCTGGAGGCAAGCACCAGGAAGTTCCAATCTAGCAGTTCCCTTAAGTGAGGGAAGCCCTTTGATTACTCTCTGGTATGTAAAATAGTTCTGTCTTCTGTGGGACTGCTCTGAGAACCAGTGGTTCAAACAATGTTGTATAGCACAGGAAACCCTCAATGTAAAAATATGCAATATTTTTATGTTGTGACATGCGTCCTCTAAAATTAAATTTTGTTGAAGATATTTACTGGCCCTTTAAGTTGGGAACTTCACTTTCTTCTAAACCTGTTATCCTTAGAATTGGTCTTCTTATTGTGTCCTGGATTTCCTGGATGTTTTGGGTTAGGAGCTTTGAATGTTATGTCAATCTTTTCTATGATATCTTCTGCCTCTGAGATTCTCTCTTCTATCTCTTGTATTCTGTTGGAGATGCTTGAGTCTATGACTTCTGATCTCTTTCCTATGTTTTCTGTCTCCAGAGTTGTCTCCTTTTGTGATTCCTTTATTGTTCCTATTTCCACTTTTAGATCCTGAATGGTTTTGTTCAATTCATTAACCTATTAGGTTGTGTTTTCTTGCAATTCTTTAAGGGATTTTTGTGTTTCCTCATTAATGGCTTCTTACTGTTTACTTTTCTTCTCCTATATTTCTTTAAGGGAGTTATTTATGTTCTTGTTAAAATTCTCTATCAGCATCATGAGATATAATTTTAAATGAGAGTCTTGCTTTTCTGGTGTGTTGGGGGTATTCAGAACTTGTTATGGTGTGAGAACTGGGTTGTGATGATGCCAAGTAAACTTGGTTTCTGTTGCTTATGTCCTTGCCCTTGCCTCTTGCCATCTGGTTATCTTTGATGTTAGCTTGTCTTGCTATCTCTGACTGTGGCTTGTCCCTCATGTGTGCATGTATATCATCACTCCTGGTAGACCAGTTCTCACCAGAAGGAATTTGAGTATGGAGAGCTGAGGCATATGATCAGCTCCAGGGTGCAGATAGAAACCAGAAGGATCCTGTCCCAGTCTGTTCCTTGATTTCTGTGTCCTGATGGCTCTGGGCAGGTCTCTTTTGGGGCAGGAATATGAGCAGAAGTGGTAGTCTCACCTATGCTCTCATGTGTGTCAGCAATCTTGGGAAACCAGCTCTCTCCTGGTGGGATTTGGGTATGAAGAGCCATGGCACAGGGTCAGCTTCCATTTCCAAAATGTAGCAAGATTATTACTGAGTTTTGCAACCACACAGCACATTCTATGGGAAAATAAATCATGAAGATTTCCTTCCACCTGGTACATGGGCATACCATTTGATACTCTGCAGTAAAAAATTGCTGTTAGGATTCTGTGACAATCTCTAATTTACTATACAAGCCTGATTTCTTCTTGCAATATGTCTTAGCATAACTTGAAGTGGCAGATAGACAGTAGAATACTTAACTGACTTGATAAGAATTTGATGTTTATCAGAGATTTTACACAGTATATTTTCTAATTTGCAAAGAAGTAAGTAAACTCTGATCTGAACATCAAGCACATTGTAGTCAACCACTTCAGAGCTGTAGGGGAGCAGCCAGGGGAAGAGAATTCAAGCTTGTCCGTGAGTGAATGTACTTAGCTTGGCAGAGGCGGGCTTGGTGGCAGTTGTGACTGGGAGAGCAGAGAGGCCTTCTATAAAATAATTAAGCTGCAGTTCTGTAGTCAACTGCAACACTGTAGTTTTCCATGGCTCCCCATGGCAACTCTTGATGAAAGAGACAGTCCATGGTTCTAAAGAGTATATTTATTGATTCATGGTGAAAAAAAAAAACGGATATATAACATACCGGAACATACCCACTTCTAAGGGTAGACCTGAGATTAAATACCTTTTGCAGGGAGGAATATCTGGGAAGGGAAACTTAGGAGCTAAGCCCTCTGGGCTTCTAGGTACCCCATTCGCATGGACTTACATGATCATAGAACATGCCTCTTTTATGTGAGGATTATGGTACATGTTCCAGGCTAAGAGTCTGGCAGAGAGTAGGGAGTTGTTTAAGTCTCAGATGTGTGTCCACTGAATCTCTGGGTTTCAACTCACTCTACCTTACCAAACATCCTGACATGGTTTTATGTCAGACACTGCACCAGCCCCCATAGAACATAAGATTCTGTAGATTCAATGACTTGTATCTTAACTCATTGTTTGATCCCAATGGTTCACTAAAACTGGCCATGTTCTTAAGCTCTTTTTTCTTAACTTACACCTAAGTCCACTGAGCAGGTGAAAGTGTGGAAATATTAAACTACAGTAACAAAAACAACTTCTAGTTCAGCCTCAGACATATCCATATGCATGTCTTGATAAGAATTTGATGTTTGCAAATGCACTGAGTTACAATTTCAGATCCAGACTCATTAGTTACTTCTCTCCTTCCAAAGATTAATTTATACATTTAACTTCTCTCCATTGTGTATTGATTTTAAACTGCATAGTATTTTTTTCATGTTTATCTTTATTTTCTAGTTTAAGCAGAAGGTAATTTAGGCACTTACACTTGGATTCATTTTCCTAAAACTCATATAATATTCCTAGAAGAAAGATAAGTTTTAGTCTCTAAAATCAAGGGAATCTGTGATTCTACAGTTCTTCAGTATGAGGCTATACATAGAATTTGCCAGTGGAAGCCACACATTTACCTTTTGTCACCAATAAACTGCATTTCTTGTGAATGAGGTCCTTATCTTCAACTCTTTTGAATGTATAGTCATATTCAGTATTGTCCTCTAAATACACAAAGGTAGAAAAAGTTATGTGTACTAATGGAGCATATGTTATACTTTTTGTTGAAAAAGCATAATATAGGAGACAGAATTCCATGTTTAAAAAAAGAAAAAGTAAAGTATGCTTTATCATGAGAGTCTGTAAGTCTATCACTTACTACATAAATTTGGGATTCTTCATCTGTCAGTCTGATTTCTATATCTCAGTAATGTTCTCAGAATCAGAAGTAAAAAGCAAAATATAAATGTAACTCTTCCCTTCTCTACAGTATGAAGTTTTGTAAATAAAATTATGAAAGATACACAATGAAAAAATTGGAGGGTTTGTGTGTGTGTGTGTGTGTTTTGGGTTTTTTCTTTTTTTTTTTTTTTTGTTTTTTTTCAAACACATGTAGGAAAATGTTTAATGTCCTACATGGAAATTGACCAGGAATCTGTGTATTGTATCTCCAGTTGCTCTTTCCAGTGGTCAGTCAAGTACTTTTCGTTGGTTATTGCCTCTGAGAGCACAAGTCCTAAACATATGCTTCCAGATGCATTTGGCTAATGAAGCTAGGATGGGGAAAACCCAATAATTGCATTGAGTCATGCCTTCATTTTCTACCTTTCATTCTCTTTCTCCTCAGAAGAAGGCAGCCTTCTAGGGCACAGTGTTCTACATAAAATCCAAAGTCCAGAGTCTTCATTCCCCAACTTCTCCTCTCATGACCTCATATTACAGCTGCTACCCCTCCTCTTTTCACCCTTAGGGCCATATTCATGGAAACTAGGCACTCTCCTTGTGTTGCCGAGCAATTACCAATCTGTAATCTTGCTATGGTAAATTTGTTTAAAGAGACTCACTTATTCCTTCCAGCAAAAGTACATATGAGAAAACATCACAAATCATGGCCTGTGGAGGTGGCTTAAGAACAAGGGATCAAGAAGCAGACATGGAAAGACCAGTTGACATCTAATAAGCATGGTTGCAACCCATGGTGTGAAATTCCCAAAGAATAGATAAAATTATTATGTTGAAAATAAACATAATATTTATTGAGTATTATCCTAGAATCCATATAAAGTCAGATAGAGCAGTGTGTTTCTATGATCCTGTGGTAAGATGGGAGACAGAAGGAGATTTCCTGGAAGTTCATGTGTCGGGGCCCTCTTGCCCAGCAAGAAAGGACATGACCACGGGTCTTCCTTAAGCAGTTTATTCAGGTCCTTTTATACATGCTTACTTCTTCTACCTGGCTAGCCCCTTGATGTTACATGCTAGCTCCCCTCTACTTCTCTGATGGTTCTCTGGTGATTCTCTCTGGTGGTGTCTGGTGGTTCTCTGGTGGTTCTCTCTGGTGGTGGTCCTGGGATATGCCCACGGACCTAAATACCTTGTGCCCACCAACCCCTGCAGGCCACGTGGGAACAGCAGATAGGTCACACAATGCGGAGGCGGCCAGAGACAGCAAGTGTAGCCAATTCAGGACTTATCTTAAGAGAGTGCTCACTTTCAGGATAGTGGAAGGCGGGAACCAGCTGGTACACTGCAGCTCTCTACAGATCCCCCTTTTTTATCTTAAAGAGAGCACTCGCTTTCAGGCTAGCGGAAGCCAACGCCATCTCAGGACGTGGCACATCGCAGCTCTCTACAATTAAGTGTCTGCCAGCACTCAACTCACACCTCTCGGCCCAAGAGAAAATTCTAGGCATGACAGTCAAGCCCGTCACTGAGCACATGCGCAGCAAAGCCCACTAAGGCCCAGGGTAAGCTGGTATCCCCTGTTGGCACAGCCTCTGTCTTAGGCGACTTGCCACCCTAGCCCTGAACCGTTGTAGGCCCTTGGGTGGAGGAGTAGACACAGGGGGTCACTTGGTGCAGTACCTTGCCTTGCACCTATGCGCATGGCGATCAGCCATACTTGAGGAGACTGTCCTCCCTTAATGGCTGTAAATGCTTGCATCATCATGGCCCCATCACGCTTTTAGGTGAACCTAATTCTGCACATACACCACAAGCCC
>JADRCC010314300.1:0-15879 GCA_019843855.1 Hylomyscus alleni | reverse complement strand
TTATCTGGCCAGTAATGGCCTCGGCAGGTTGACGGCGTCCTAATCCACCCGCTGGTGTTCAGTGGGTGAAGGAAGGAGCTGCTGCCCACTCTAGCTAAGCAGCAAAGCGTGGTCCCTCATGTCTCCTCTGACATTCAGAAACCTCACCCACTCTTAACCACCCTCCTGGCCAGGCTCTCTCCTGAGGCCAGATGACAGAGGCCACTGGCCAGCAGGAGCCCCTTCTCAGAAGAAAGTCAGCCCTGGCCTGAAAGTCCTGTGGCAGCAAGGGCAAAGACGGAGTGAGGTGCTAAAACTTGGACCTGCCAGTTTGGGCAGCCAAGACCCGTTTGCCTGCCTTGGTGCTCACATGTCTCCCTGAGGCCTGGGAAGGTGTCAAAGGCCCCCACCTGGAAGGTGAGGCCACCTCCCACTTTGCAGGTTCTACCTGGCCTAGTAGTACTCAGAGGCTTGCTATCTGGTCTAGCAAGTCCTTCGGTGCCCCTGGAGAATGTGAGGTGGTGCAACATTACTGTCTGGGAGTTTCAAGAAGTGTTGGGTCTGTGGTGGGGCAGTGCTACTTGTACACACAAAGAGAGACACACACATCCCTCCCCTCCCCCCGCACATGCTCAGTGCAATGGAACTCTCAGCTGGGCAGTTGGTGGGGCTGGCTAGGACTGCCATGTCTGGAACCCCAGACCATCAGTCTCTCCCTGGGGTTGGGGGTGAGGAGGCCTGGGTTCAGAACAGCCACTGGTGGCTTTCAGGACCGTCTGGGCAGAATGTCACGATGGATGAGGGGGGCATGCCCCTGCTCCCAGACAGCCTTGTCTACCAGATCTTCCTGAGCTTGGGCCCTGCAGATGTGCTGGCTGCTGGACTTGTATGCCGCCAATGGCAGGCTGTATCCCGGGATGAGTTCTTATGGAGGGAGCAGTTCTACCGCTACTACCAGGTGGCTCGAGATGTGCCCCGCCACCCAGGTCAGTACCTACACACACCCCTAAATATGCTGGCTCAGGGCAGGGGCTCATGGCCCAAGGACCTCACACATGGGCCATATTGGGGGAGAGGGAGTCTCTGTGAGCAGAAGGGTGCACCCTGTAGTTGAGACCTAATTGGTGAGTAGTGAGTTCCAGAGTCCCTACAAAACAGCTCCCAGTAGCCATGCTGTCAGTCTTGACTAGTGAGGGAGCTTTGCATGCAGGAGTGACACTATATTGCCCGCAGCGGCCACATCCTGGTATGAGGAGTTCCGGCGGCTCTATGACATGGTACCCTGCGTGGAGGTGCAGACACTGAAGGAGCACACCGACCAGGTCCTGCATCTCAGCTTCTCCCACTCGGGGTACCAGTTTGCCTCTTGCTCCAAGGACTGCACAGTGAAGGTGAGGGTGCCTCTCCCGTGCAGCAGAACTCAGTGGAAAGAGAAGCCAGTGGTGAGAGAAGCAGAGAGGGTCACATAGGGCCAGGAGGCCTGATCTGGACCATACAAGACCCAAAGCTAAGAACAGCTCTAACCTCTAGCTCTCAGGGTCAGCCCTCTACATTGGTACAACGTTGTAAGAATGGGTGGTAAAGGGCTAGGCCAAGGTTCTTGCCCCATGAGGACCCAGCACCCTCAGTGGAGAAGAGTCAGGACTTAAGTGCTGCCAGAGTGCACTGGCCTGGTAATTACCCTGCAGCCTCTCTGGTACAGATTTGGAACAACGACCTGACCATCTCACTGCTGCACAGTGCAGATATGAGGCCGTACAACTGGAGTTACACCCAGTTCTCCCAGTTCAACCAGGATGACTCACTGCTGCTGGCCTCAGGGGTGTTCCTGGGGCCACATAACTCCTCCTCAGGCGAGATAGCTGTCATCAGCTTAGGTGAGTGTGGGCATTGGGTTGGGCTACCTGTCCCACTGTGCCCTGTCAGCAGCTTGCCCAGCTGTGGCCTTCCCCCCAGACTCCTTCGCCCTGCTGTCCCGTGTGCGAAACAAGCCCTATGATGTGTTTGGCTGCTGGCTCACAGAAACCAGCCTCATTTCGGGGAACCTGCACCGCATTGGGGATATCACCTCCTGCTCAGTGCTGTGGCTCAACAATGCCTTCCAGGTTCAGACCGGGGCAGGGACAGGCTGGGCAGACAGGTGGGGTAGGGCAGGGAATAGAGAAGAAGGGGTGGGCAGGGCCCAGGGTAGGCTGCTCCCCAGGCCTGGCCCTCTGACCAGCACCCACCTGTTCTGGGCTTGGATTATGTTCCACACAGGATGTGGAGTCAGAGAATGTCAACGTGGTAAAGCGGCTCTTTAAGATCCAGAACCTCAATGCCAGCACCATCCGCACAGTGATGGTGGCTGACTGTAGCCGCTTTGATAGTCCGGACCTCCTGCTGGATGCTGGCGACCAGGCTGGGCTCCCCTGCCGAGTCTTTGACCTAGGTGGGGACACTGAAGAAGAGGCCACTGGCCCAGGTTTGCACACCTCTGGTTCTGGCCATGTCAAGGAAGGTTTACGGCGTGTGTTTGATAGCGTCTTGGATGGACATGGACAGCTGTCAGATTGTGCACTGGAGACAAAGGTAGCTGAGCTGCTGGCCCAGGGCCACACCAAGCCCCCAGAGTGTAGTGACGCTGACACCAGGAATAAGTACCTCATCTTCACCACTGGCTGCCTCACGTACTCACCGCATCAGATCGGTAATGGTGGGCAGGGCAGGGCTGGGCCTGGGATGGTCAACAACCACTGTGTTGCTCCCCAGACCAGCAAGTCCATAGGCAAAGCTTGGCTCATGCATTGGGATACTGTTCTGCCTTGACACACTTGATCCTGTATAAGAGTGGTGAAAACCCAGGCAGGGGATTGGTCAGCAAGTGAGTGGGTGCACAATTGTGCTTCTTGTGTCTGAGAGTAGACAGTGTTTGTGGACTCTTAGGGCTGTTCTTGGACTGGGAGTGCCCTGGCGGTGATGTCCTTGCAGGCTGTGGGTGACCCCTTACCCTGGTCTCCATGCAGGCATCAAGCAGATCCTGCCACACCAGATGACAACTGCAGGGCCCGTGCTGGGCGAAGGCCGGGGCTCTGATGCTTTCTTTGATGCATTGGACCATGTCATTGATGTGCATGGGCATATCATTGGCATGGGCCTGTCTCCTGATAATAGGTGGGCCTGGTGAGCTGGGAGGGGCACCACAGATGGATGGCCCTGTGTCTAATAGCATGCTTGCACCTAACATGTATCCCTGCTTAGGTACCTGTATGTGAATAGCCGCGCCTGGCCCCCTGGCTCTGTGGTGGCTGACCCCATGCAGCCACCACCCATTGCAGAGGAGATTGACTTGCTGGTGTTTGATCTCAAGACCATGCGGGAGGTGAAGCGAGCTCTTCGAGCACACCGCGCCTACACGCCCAACGATGAGTGCTTCTTCATCTTCTTGGATGTCAGCAGGGATTTTGTGGCCAGGTGTGGGCTCAGGTGGGCTCCAGGGCTTGGGTATGGGCTTCAACAGGTGGGTGTGGCTCATCCAGATGCTATCCCACAGTGGGGCTGAAGATCGGCATGGCTATATCTGGGACCGCCACTACAACATCTGCCTAGCCAAGCTGCGACACGAGGATGTGGTCAACTCGGTGGCTTTTAGCCCCCAGGAGCAGGAGCTCTTGTTGACAGCCAGCGATGATTCTACTATCAAAGCCTGGCGTTCACCACGCATTGTTCGAGTCCTGCAGGCTCCACGCCCACGCCCACGCCCCTTCTTCTCCTGGTTTGCCAGCCATAGGCGCTGAAGGCTTCAGTGATTTGAGCCATTGGAACCTACTGGGAAAAATGGTACCCTGTGGTTCTTTACTGCACTGGGGCAGAGTAGCTCATAGCAGCAATGCCTTAGGAGGGGCACCTTGACCCCAACACACACACAACCTGCTTACTCAGCCATCAGGCTTAGCACTAGGGTAGCCCTTGTTGGCAGCACCAGATTCCATGCTAGCCTTTTGGCTAGCTTGGGATACACAGGACACTGGAAACCCTGTTCTTCACCTACCCTTGTCCTTTGGGTTGGCAGCTCACACAGCTCCAAGCTGGCCTCTGCCTGGGTACCTTTCATATTCAGCCATACCCACACCCTTGGATGTGTACCCTGGGAGGCAGGCCACAGACACTGGTTTCTGATAATTCAGTTTTTGCTACTGATGGAGTGGCCTGCAGTGGCCTGTGGGTGCTGCACGCTGCACTCAGGAACTGTGTGGGCCTGAATAAACAGTTGGCAACAGCACATACCATCTAGTCTGTTTGTAGTGATGGGCCCCAGGCCTTGCTGGCCAATGTCATCTTGGTAATGTCTGCCTCAGGTCCTCCAGGAGGCTGAAGAGTAAGCTGGTTCGGGTGTGCATCCCTTTGACTTCAGTGATGTCATGCATGGCTATGAGTGCTAATGGGTACAGGAAAATGGACCAGCCCAGCCTGGACAGCGCCCAAAAGTGGGTTTTAGAACAGTTGGCTCCATCCTCAGGAGAGCTCCCAGGACGGAGTATAGTGACACAGATCTGTAATCCTTGCTCCTCAGGAGGCTGAGGCAAGAGGATGGGGAGTTAAAAGCCTTCTTGGATACAGAACAAATTTAAGATTGATTTAGGAAACTTGGTTAGACCCTGGCTTGAGAAAGTAAGAGGTTTGGGATTGTGGTTTGCAGTAATAGTGCTTGCCTGTCATGCCTTGAGTTCAATTCTTGGTGCCACCATAACAACCTCTGAAAATGTGTGAGGTCCTAGGGTGCAGAAGAGTAGCTCTAGGCCATCCTGGGAGCTTACATTGTGTACCTGCACTTAAGGGTTCCATGTATGGTGTGGCGCTAGGGAAGATTTGGGACCTTGTCAGGGCCAGCCTCCAGAGTGACCACAGTGTGACTGGGTGAGCAGCCTGGTAGAGTTGTGTCTTATCTAAAAGCTGCTCTCCTACCAAGAACAGAAAACTTAGACAGGACTGAATGAACAAGGCAAGTGTCCTTCCAGGTCCAAGCTAGCAAGTGAGCAGGGAATACTTCCCTGCTACATCTGGCTGCATCAAGGGGATTAGGGCGGGATCCCAGGGACAGATGGCACCAGAGAAACTAGGCCTGGTCTGTAACCCATTGCTGATGTTGGAGGGCAAGATGCAGTAAGCATCCATCAGCACCAGCAACAGTGGCAGCAGGACAGGGGGCAGCCTCTGATGGAAAACATCGGGTCCTTCAGAGGATGTGAGGAGAAACAGTTGTGTGGAGGCTGTGTTGGGGCTTGGTGTGGAGCACTTGTCTAGCATGGGTCCCTCCCTAGACCCCTGCCGTGGACTGGGTTTGCTGTGGGGATTCTTGGTTCCACAGGATGAGTAGAGTTCTGGTCAGGTGGGCAAAAAATTTGGTGGAAAATAACAGAAACAACACAAGGGAGTGCTGAATCTGAGTGTATTTGCACAAAGTAAAAATCAGGCTTATATAGTATACAGAAACAGGGCGAATGTCAGGGATCATGTAGGCAGATAGCGGTCACAGCAAAGTCAGTAAGATCAAACAGCCAGGTGCAAACCGGAGGAGCAGTGGTACCCTTCCCACTGGGCTATCTTGGCAGCCCCAAGATAAATTCTCTGGGTCTGTCTGAGGCAAGCACCAGGAGGTCCCATTCTAGCCGTCCTTGAGACTGTCCTTGGCTGTGACATAGATAATTGGTGACAGAAGCCCTTCAACTACTCTCTGGTATGTAAAGCAATTCTGTCTTGTGTGGGACTGCTCCAAGAATTCTAACTATGTTTACAATGAATAATAGTGCCTGACTTCTATCTCTAACTCTGGAGACACCCTGTCTGATAAGGCAGCTTCCTTGTAAAATTTCCAAGCTAATAACAGCTAGGAAATCAATTAGGATCATTGAAACACTGTGGAGGCCAGGAAATAATGTTCAATCTCAGTTTTAGCTATTTATGAATCATTTCTTAGGGCACCTATCTGCCTGAACGAAGAATTCTCCACAGACATATGCAGAGACCAGTCTGGAACACATCTGAGTTAGGAGATGCCAAGAAATGAACTCTAGGAGGCTAGGTAGCTCCCTTTGAAGCTGCACGCCTCAAATCCACGAACAAGCTTTCAGGCCTGACACGTGGAATCCACTGGAGTGATGAGTGGGAGTGGCGGGCCCCAAAGCAGCAGTGCTAACCATTCTTCACAAGATGAGCATGAAACTGTGAATTCAGAGCCCGTAAGAATCTGTTCTTGACCTAGAGAGTACCCCAAGTTTGAGTGCAAATATACTTCTGAGAAGTTACAGCAAAGTCCCAGAAAGGACTTTGGATTTGTATAATCTAAAGTAAAAAGAGAACAGTACTATCTGTAGAACAGAAACAGCACATTACACAACAAAGCCAGGGGCACGTAGGAATTAGAAATGGAACTGTGAAAACTAACAGTAACAGACGGTAGGTTCAGCCTTTTAAATGTTAGGCTTTACACGGAGCAGGCAAGATGGCTCAGTAAGGGAGCCTATCTGACTTTGCTCCTCAAGACCCACACGTTGGAAGGAGAGAACCTCTATATGCCAGCCATGGGGCATATGCCCCCATATGTACAAAGTAAAAATATAGTAACTTTAAAGGAGGAGAGATGCTCATAGCCCGCCTCCAGTAGCTGTGGTGAGAGATTAAGTGTTTAACTTGGCATATTACACACATCCCTGTGAAAAGCAGCTCAGCAAGGACTCAGGAGAGAAGGTCTGACAGACAGACAGTGCTTAGGGCTACAGCTCCACAGATGTGGCTCTAAGTAATGAGTACAATGG
Organism: Hylomyscus alleni; assembly: GCA_019843855.1. Taxonomy (NCBI): domain Eukaryota; kingdom Metazoa; phylum Chordata; class Mammalia; order Rodentia; family Muridae; genus Hylomyscus; species Hylomyscus alleni. The sequence continues at coordinate 9,106 of JADRCC010314300.1, read as the reverse complement.
CTCAGAGTCTGGAGACTTGCAGGGCAGGAGACAGCCAGTCAGCTGCCACTGTTCACTTTAGACTCCAACCCTTAGCAGTCAGGGCCTGAGTTGAGCAACAGGGTCCAAAGAGCAGTCCTGAGCACTGCAGGCTGGTGAAATGCTTGGAAGTGCCCATGTCTGCAATGTCTCTGGCACCCTGGTGGTGGACACAGGCAGCTGCACTGCCTTGCAGCTACAGTCAGTCTCAGGAAGGTGAGATGCATGGTACTTTCCCCCCTCCCCCACCCCATATCTTCTTGCCATATGAACCGTACAGTGGTTCAGTCAGGAAGAGCAGGGCAGCCAGGTGGTTAGAATTCCAAATACCTGGCTAAATGGCCAAATGGGGAGAGTGAAAGGGAAGCTCAGAAAAGTGAAAAAAACAACAAACAAACCCTCAAGTCTGTTGATAGAGTTTAAGTACAGGTATAATAGAACCATGAGAGTTCTACATTTCACTTAAAGCTCAAAGTAACAACTCCATGGAGACCACTGAAAATTTGGCCTGTATTTTAATTTGTTTTCCTCACATTTTTGGGGGGTACCTGATGCAGCACTTTGGGGGCCAGAAGGCAACTTGCAGGAGTTGGTTCTTTCACCATGTGGGTTCTGAGGATCAGCCACCTTAGGTCATAAGCTTAGCAAGCCCCTTCACCTAATGAGTCTCCTCACTGGCCCTAAAGTGCAACTTATATATAATCTTCTGTAGCCGCCAGACTACAGAGAACTTGGTTCCTGAAAGGAAAGCTGGGGCTGTATGGGAAGGACAGCAGAGAAGAGTGAGACTAAGACAAAGTTTCTGATCAAGGTCCAATGTTTGCTTTTTTTACTTTTTTTTGGTTTTTCGAGACAGGGTTTCTCTGTGTGGCTCTGGCTGTCCTGGAACTCACTCTGTAGACCAGGCTGGCCTTGAACTCAGAAATCCACCTGCCTCTGCCTCCCAAGTGCTGGGATTAAAGGTGTGCGCTACCACCGCTCAGCTCCAATATTTGCTTTTTGAGTCTGAACTTTAAAAGGGGGGGAACCCATTCCCTACTATGACAGGATCTCCTCAGGAAAACAAGCTCAGCCAATCAGCAGGTTGTGTCTCCTTGCAGGAAGCTGCAGATGTGTCAGGACAATAGACTTTACCTAGGTCGGAAGACTCCACCCTAGGTGGGCTAGCTGACTGTGGCAAAAAACAAGGTCTGATTCAACCCACTGAAGGCTGGGGAAAGGGCACAGTTCCTCCCTGGACTGAGGCATAAGATTTACTTATGCTTCATAAGTAAATGAAGTCCTGCCTGGGAATTATGATGGCTGGCAGCCGTGCCTGGCTTGAGACTAATTCTATAGTCTCTCTTACCCATCTTTGAGGCCACACGCAGCTTGTTTGTGTCTATTTGCACAAACATGGCCTTTTAGTGTGTATTATGAACAAACACGGCCTCTTGGCATATGCCTCTGTCTTAGGTTGATAAGAGTCAGAGAATCATCAGTGGCCAAAAAAAGAAAAAAGAAAAAAAAAAGAAAAAAAAGGGGGGCTGGAGAGATGGCTCAGTGGTTAAGAGCACTGACTGCTCTTCCAGAAGTCCTGAGTTCAAATCCCAGCAACCACATAGTGGCTCACAACCATCTGTAATGGGATCCAATGCACTCTTCTCGTGTGTCTCAAGATAGCTAAGTGTAAGCTGGGCAGTGGGGGTGCACGCCTTTGATCCCAGCACTTGAGAGGCAGAGGCAGGCAGATTCCTAAGTTCAAGGCCAGCCTGGTCTACAGAGTGAGTTCCAGGACAGCTAAGGCTGCACAGAGATACCCTGTCTCGAAAAACAAAAACAAAAACAAAAACAAAAGACAGCTAAGTGTACTCAAAACATACATAAAAGAAGTAATAAAGGCCAGGCAGGCGGTGGTGGTGCAAGCCTTTGATCCCAGCACTTGGGAGGCAGAGGCAGGCGAATTTCTGAGTTCGAGGACAGCCTGGTCTACAGAGTGAGTTCCAGGACAGCCAAGGCTACACAGAGAAACCCTGTCTCGAAAAAACAAAAAACAAAAAAATCATCAGTGGCCTGTCTTTGGCTGCAGGCCCTCATTGCACACCTTTTTCCCATTCAGACCAAAGCCACAATATGCACTCAATGTATTTCTTCATAGTGTTAAATTCAGCGTGGGTGCCCCACTCGCAAAGAAACAGGGATGGAGATCACTGCAATTAGCATGAGTTTTTTATTGAACTAGTATACTGGGGTTGTCCTGCATTCTGAGCAAAGGTGATGACCAGGAAGAAAAGCACACACTTTTTATACCTTCCTAGTACATAGGATTACAGCATGAGTTGATTATCTCTCATTGGTGGAGCCCATTGTCTTTTGTTTCCATTGACCTCTGTGCCCCAGGTGAGGAGGAGATACTGATTGCATGTAGGAGGGGTAGGGGGAGATCCACCATTTCCTGGAACCAGGCATTACTCCCCACAATTAGGGCATCTCCTGGGGACTGATGTTTGCTCGGTAAACCCTTCTGAAGCTCTTTCTTTAGGCTTAATGGACATTCCTTGCTCCTTGGTATTTTTATGAGATGTCCCTATTTGCTCAGTTCTTACAATAGCAACGAATAACTGCCATATCTGAGCTTTGCTGAAGGTGAGCCTGTGTGGAGGTAACCGATCTGCTTGAAATACAAGTCAAAAGTTAAAAGCAGGGCTGGAGAGATGTCTCAGTGGTTGGAGCGCTGACTGCTCTTCCGGAGGTCCTGAGTCTGTGGGGATGTCCCAAGCACTCAATTCAGTTGCAAATTAGCAATAAGAGACCCAAAGTCTGGCTTCCGGGTGTGGGGGAGGTGGCTTTGAGAATCAGCAGAAAAACTGTTACTTCTCAGGAAGTAGTGGAGGCTATGCTCCAAATTAAATTTGCTGGTTGATAAAGATTTTTAGTGATCATCTTAATTGGAATCATACTTACTAGAAGACTCAGGATCTGTGTCCACTTGACAAACCAATCTTTCAGGCAGCCATCGGGCTCAGTCTTCTTTTTGTGAAAAAACACAAATAGAACCTCTCCCCCATATTAAATCAGGATCTGGATCATTCTATGTATTAATCAGGGGGTCCTGCCATTAAACCATGGCATATGCTGGGCAGTGGTGGTGCACACCTTTAATCCCAGCACTTGGGAGGCAGAGGCAGGTGGATTTCTGAGTTCGAGGCTAGCCTGGTCTACAGAGTGAGTTTCAGGACAGCCAGGGCTACACAGAGAAACCGTCTCGAAAAACCAAAAATAAAATAAAATAAAATAAACCATGGCATATGAACTGGAACTGACTGGGTGCCAGTGGCAATCCACTGCAGACTGACCTTTAGCATCAGTTTGCAAAAAAATTTAAAAATAAGACAAAAGCAAGATGTGCTTTTGGTGACCTTGGGGGTATAATTCAACCTTTTTTGTTTTTAAAAGCCAATTTTTCAGAGTGCAGTGCACATGTTCAACAATCCCTTGTCCCATTGGGTTATAAGGAATTCCAGTTTTATGTTCAATACCAAATTCCTTGCAAAATGATATAAAATTGTTGCCAGTATAGACTGGCCCATTATCTGTCTTAATGACTTTAGATAATCCCATAGCATTGAAGGCTTGTAAGCAATTATCAATTACATTTCTAGAGGCTTCTCCTGTATGTGGAGAAGCAAAAAGGAATCCTGAACAAGTGTCAATACAAACATGTATAGATTTCAGTTTTCCAAATTCTGCATAATGAGTTACATTCATTTGCCAAATATGATTGGGCATAAGGCCTCATGGGTTAACCCCTAAATGAAGAACTGGAAAGTGATATAAGGCAGTTAGGGGATTGTTTTACAATCATTCTTGCCTGCTCCTTAGTGATCTTATGTTGGATCCTTATGGTATGGCTAGAAAGATGAAATTTATTATAATCATGTCAGATCCAGTGCAACAGGATCTGAAACTAAGGCTTCTCCTATTAGAACCTTGTCAATGCAATCATTGCCTGCAGCTAAAGGCCCAGGAAGACCAGAATGAGCTCATATATAACCAATATAAAAGGGTTTTTTTGAGCAAGAATGATGTTTTGCAATTGTGAAAATGGAGATCCTGCTGGCATATTAAAATTAAATGTACCACAAGTTTCCAACAGAGGAACAGACTGGGCCACATATAGACTATCAATAAAAAGATTAAGCTGGACACTGGTGGCACAAGCCTTTAATCCCAGCACTTGGGAGGCAGAGACAGGAGGATTTCTGAGTTCGAGGCCAGCCTGGTCTACAGAGTGAGTTCCTGGACAGCCGGGGCTACACAGAGAAACCCTGTCTCGAAAAACAAAACAAAAAACAAACAAACAAAAAGACAAAAAAAAAAAAGATTAAAAGTGGGCTGGAGAGATGGCTCAGCAGGTAAGAGCACTGATTGCTCTTTTAAAGGTCCTAAATTCAAATCCCAGCAACCACATGGTGGCTCACAACCACCCATAATGAGATCTGACACCCTCTTCTGGGTGTACTTATTTATAATAATAAAGAAATCTTTAAAAAAAAAGATTAAAAGTATCATCCACAGACTGAAAAACATTCTGTCTGTTCTGCTAACTAAGCTGAGATCCCAGGAGTCTCTATGACTACCTGTTGATTATTCAAAAGATATCCAGGTCATCCTTTGGAGTAGCCATCAGTAAAAATCAAAAGAGCATTATACAGAGGCTGTAAAGATGTAATTTAAGAAATATTACCTATGTACATTTAAAATTTTTATCAACCTATCTTGAGGATAATGATTATCTATAGTTCCTTTAAATCCTATTTGAGCAAGCAGCCAATCTGTACTATGCTGATTCAGCCAAGTATCCTGATCTACATTAAAAGACTCAATAATGGTGTCTGGCTCCTTGCCAAAATAAGTCAGCGCCTGCTTCCTTCCAAGTACCATCATATGGTCCACTGCCTCATGATATGGCAGGATATTACACTTAGGAGATATCCTTGAATGTACCCACATAAGAGGAGCTCTTTGCCACAACAATGCCGTAGGCGCATGAGTCGTATTAAAAATCAACAGATGTAAAGGCAAAGAATCATCTATATAAGTAATAAATTGTCTTTCAATAGCTCTTTCTACTTGTTATAAGGCCAGTAATCCTTCTGAGGTTAAAGATCTAGGGGAGGTAGAATCAGGACTCCATTTAAGAATATCAAATAGCCGGGCGGTGGTGGCGCACGCCTTTAATCCCAGCACTTGGGAGGCAGAGGCAGGCGGATTTCTGAGTTCGAGGCCAGCCTGGTCTACAGAGTGAGTTCAGGACAGCCAGGGCTACACAGAGAAACCCTGCCTCAAAAAAACAAAAAACAAAAAACAAACAAACAAACAAACAAAAAAAGAATATCAAAGCTACACAGAGAAACCCTGCCTCGAAAAACAAAAAACAAAACAAACAAAAAAAAAATAAAAAAAAAGAATATCAAATAGGCCGGGCGGTGGTGGCGCACGCCTTTAATCCCAGCATTTGGGAGGCAGAGGCAGGCGGATTTCTGAGTTCAAGACCAGCCCGGTCTACAGAGTGAGCTCCAGGACAGCCAGGACTGTACAGAGAAACCCTGTCTCGAAAAACAAAAACAACAAAAAAAAGAATATCAAATAAAGGTTTCAATCCCCCTGTAGTAAGCTTTAAATAGGGGCAAAGCCAACTGATATCACCTAACAGTTTTTGAAAATCATTTAAGGTTTTTGTTTTTTTTTTTAATATTTTCTTACATACATAGGATTTTCTTATTAATTACTAGCTTTACCATTACATGTTAATTGGACGCAACGTTTTCTTTTTTTGTTTGTTTGTTTGTTTGTTTTGGTTTGGTTTTTTTTGGTTTTTTGTTGTTGTTGTTGTTTTTGGAGACAGGGTTTCTCTGTAGCCCTGGCTGTCCTGGAACTCACTCTGTAGACCAGGCTGGCCTCCAACTCAGAAATCTGCCTGCCTCTGCCTCCCAAGTGCTGGGATTAAAGGCGTGCGCCACCACCGCCCGGCTCTTTTTTTAAGATTTATTTATTTATTATATGTAAGTACACTGTAGCTGTCTTCTGACACAGAAGAGGGCGTCAGATCTCATTACGGGCGGTTTTGAGCCACCATGTGGTTGCTGGGATTTGAACTCACCACCTTCTGAAGAGCAGTCGGTGCTCTTCCCCACTGAGCCATCTCACCAGCCCCCATTTAAGGTTTTTAAAAAGTGTCCCTGTGAATAACTATCTTCTGGGGGGAAACGGCTTGATCTGTAAGTCTAAAGCCCAAATAATTATAAGGATCCTGAGTTTGTAATTCTTCTGGAGCTATCTGCAGTCCTTTATCAGCTAAGGCCTGCCTGTTGTAAATCTCTGTACCATAAAAGCAAGTCCTGAGGATCTTTTCCTGCTAATAAGACATCATCTGTGTAATGAATGATGCATACCATTGGCCATTGCTGTCTTACAGGCTGAATGGGTTGTGCCACCAAGTTTTGACATAAAGTAGGACTATTACTCATGCCCTGAGGAAGAACTGTCCATTGATATCTTTTCATAAGTTCCTTAAAATTAATAGAAGGAACATTGAAAGCAAATTGTTCACAATCTTCAGGATGCAAAGGAATTGTAAAGAAAAAAACTTTCAAATCTACCACTATTTTATAATATACTTTAGGAATGGCTACTGGAGATGGAAGCCCAAGTTGTAAAGCTCCCATAGGTACCATGGTTTCATTAACCTTTCTTAGATCCTGTAAAAATATCCATTTACCAGATTTTTTCTTGATAACAAATATTGGAGTATTCCAAGGAGACTGAGATTCTCTTAGATGCCTTGCCTCTGACTGCTCCTGCACTAGCAGAGAAGCGGCTTCTAACTTTTCTTTAGACAAAGACCACTGATCATCCCACACTGGAATATTATTAACCCATTGAATTTTATCAGCATGGGATGCCGGCAAGATAGTGGCCATTAAGGAAAATACCCCGAGACTCTAGTGTTAGAGTGAGGCTTAGGACCTTGAAATGTCTTAATGCCTTGTCCTTCCTTTCCTATCCCCTGACCAGGCAAAAATCCTTGTCCTAGCATCTGCTCAGTTTAGTCACTGCCTCATTAGGACTACACAACTTAAGACCCATCTGTGACAAGAGATCTCTTCCCCAGAGGGTAATAAGCAAAATTGACATAAGGCTGAATTTGTCCTGAACTGCCCTCCTCATCTCTCCAGGTTAGATGTTTAGAGCTTTGCTTTGGGTTATTGGCATAACCAATCCCTTGGAGGTGAGTAATCATATCAGACAAAGGCCACGTTGAAGGCCAATCTCGTCCTCTAATAATTGTTACATCAGCCCTAGTATCTATTAATCCTTCAAAGCTTTTCCCTTCAATTATTAATTTAAGGTTAGGTCTCTTACTAGTAATAGATTGAACCCAGTACACATCAGAGGAACCAAAGCCACTCTGTCCTCTCTCACTTTTAACAAATCTGGAAGGCAGCAGATGCAAGGGAACTAAGATAAGTTGAGCAATTCTTTGGTTAGCAGTTACAGATATAATACCATGAGGGGAAGCAGCCATAATTTTAATTGTTCCCTCATAATCATTATCTTTAACACCTGGATAAATCTGCAGTCCTTTTACAATAGAACTGTTCCATCCTAGAAGAAATCCCCCAAGTTTCTGCAGGTAAAGGTCCAAAAATTCCTGTAAGCAGAGTCTGAACTCCCATTTCTGGGGTTAATACTGCGTGGGTGGTGGAACAAAGGTCCAATCCTGCACTTCCTGGGCTTACCCTGATAAATTCAAAAACTGATTTCCTTGGCTAGGCAGCAGCTTCATAGTCCCATAAGCTGTGTGTTGTTGGCATCTGGGGGCCCGAGGCTGGCCCCTTTGCTTGTTTCCTGACATGGAACAGCCCTGAATATCTGTCTTAGATTTACATTCCCTGGTCCAGTGGTTACCCTTCCTGCATCGAGGACAAACTCGTAGCCTGATTGCCCACTCATGGCACATCTATTCCTAGGACAATCATTTTTAAAATGACCCAAACCTCCATATTTAAAACATACTTTATTCCCTCAATTCTGTGCAAGCATTGCTTGCACAATGGTTCCTTGTAAAGCAGCAGCTATGACCAAGCCCTGATTATATGAAGGGCCAATCTCTGTACAAAGACAAATATACCCAGCTAAGTCTGTCTGTCCTTTGTCAATTGTGTAACAAAAGGATTTCCTGCTTGACAATCTCCAAAAATTCTACTAACTGCTTTTAGTTGCCTATCCACATAAATCCTAAAAAAGTTCATCAGGGCCTAATACTGGATAAATTTCCACTGAGATTCCCTTTAGTCGGTAACTGATTCTAAGTGGGGTGGGTAGCCATTGCAACTTGTGCATACACTCCAACTTTCCCAATCTGATTAGTAGCCTTCACATTGACTTTCTTCTAAAAGCATGTCAGCATTCCAATCTAGGTTCCCTGTCTGAGCATTCAACATGGCAGTTCTCTTACTCACCTCACACCATTCAGAACTCTAAAGTAAGAAATCTCCTCCCGACAAAGTAGCCTTACAATCTTGACGGGTTAAATTTGACTCAGTCACAGTATCCAATGAAGCTTGTGTAAAAGGAGCTGTAGGACCATACTGTGCCACAGCTATTTTTTAACTCTTTCATCACCTTGAACTCCAAAGTCTGATATTATCTGACTCTATTGTTCTGCTGGTCAGTTACCTGAACTATAGTGAGAGCTAGCATGTCAGATGTATCCTGCCCTTTCCCGAGAGTCCGACTCATAGCTCTTTCTAGGGGTGATTGGAGTATCTCAGAATCGCTGCTCTTCCCTGTACTTGACACCTTTTTTTAGCTCCTGTAACTCATTAGTCAATTTCTGCCGCTTAATTTCAAACCCTAATTTACTTAGTTGCATGTCCATCTGGGTAGCATCTCCAGCAGTAGAGGCCATAGGTGGAGCAAGGGTGTGCAAGGAGGTCAATCCTCCTCATAATATTTGGCGGCTCCTTTTTCTGAATGAGCTTCCTTGTCTATACCCTTCTAATCTAGGACTGAGAGGGCCCTTTTCTGAGAAAGGGCAGGGGGG
>JADRCC010314295.1:0-11135 GCA_019843855.1 Hylomyscus alleni | reverse complement strand
TGTGTGTGTGTGTGTGTGTGTGTGTGTGTGTGTGTGTGTATTTATTTTTCTATGAATGGGACAAAACACCCTGATAAAAATCAACTAAAGGAAAAAAGGGTTATCCAACTTAAAATTCCAGGTGCCGTTCCATCACTGAGGAGAAATCAAGATAGGAACTCTTGCAGCCAGTTGTATCACATCCACAGTCAAAAGCAGAGAGAACAAAAGCACCCTTGCTTCCTGCTTGCTCTCTTGCTATTCAGCTAGTGTTTTCTATTCTTACAATCATTCAGGGTCCCCTGTCTAGGGAATGGTACCATGCACAATGGATGACTCCTCCAATATCAATCAAGAATCAAGACAATTCTCCATAGATGTGCCAAAGACTAACCTAATCCAGACAATCCCTCAATGATTCTCTCTTCCCAGTCGATTCTAGGTTATAGCAAGTTGACATTTCAGACTAACCAGCACAATCTGGCGTGATGCTTTCAAGGTTCACCCATGCTGTAGCATATATGAATACTAATTATTTTTATGGCTAAATAGTATTCCATTTGCAGTTACACTGAATTTTGTTGAGCCACTCGTCATTTGGTGCCACTTTTTGGTTAAGATAATGCTTCTATGAACACTAATATATACTTTAATAGGAACATATGTCTTTATTCGGGGGGGGGCATATACCTAAGAATGAAATTACTTGGTTATATGAGAACACTAGTGTTTTGAGGGATGATCAAAAAAACTTCCCCAAAGTTACCATACTGTCATAGCCACTTAAGCTAGTAGTACCCTTTCTTCTTCACCCTTGTCAGTGTTCAAAAATTACTATCATATGCCAGTCAAGTGTCACAATGGGTTTCATATGACATCTTCATACACTCCTTCCATGCATTTGGATACTGTTCACTCCCCATTATTTTTTTCTTTGACCTTCCTTATTTGCGTCTACCTCTTTGATTTGTATTGTTGCTGCTCTGTTCATTTTCTTTTTGAGACTTTGCCTTGCCATATAACCCAGCCTGATCTCAAATTCATAATCTTCTCCCATAGGTGGGATTATACAGGCATCCTTTTCTATGCACTGCTCTCTCTCTCCCTCCCTCCCTCCCTCCCTCCTTACCTCCCTCGAGCCTGTGTGTATGTTTCCAGTGGGTCTGAAGTGCTGTCTTGAGGCTTTGGTTTGCTTCTCATTAATAACTAATGAGTATCTTTCAATATCATTAATACTCATTTTGTCTTCTTTAGAGAAGTGGCTTTTCAGATGCCTTGCCTAGTTTTAAATGGAGGTCTTACATTTGTCCAATTAGAAGACTTTCTTAGGTATTTTGGATGACAGAGTACTTGAGTTCATTAGTGGTGTAATGACTTGTACCTGGCTTTGCTGTCATACCTCCCTCCCCGAGGTTTGAGTTGAACTTTAGTGGTTTCAGGTTGCAAACAGAAAGTTCTCCCATAAGACAATTGGAGCTTGCCCTGGTTTCTTCAGACCCTTGCAAGGCCACAGCTTTTGTCTGTGCTGGGGTTTGTACGTTCTTGCTCTGTTTCACGTTTCCCCTGTAACAACCTTTATGTTTGTAATTGCCACCATGTTGGAGCTTTCAGATCTACTCTAGCAATCTGATTCTTTTGGGACCTTCAAATAGGAAAATGTGCCTGTTATCTATCAATTTCTGGAAGAAGGAGAACTGTGGGACAAAGCTATAACCAGCACAGTAAGAAAACAATTATAATGTGACATCTAGAAGCAAGAAGGGCCCAAGGTCCATCCAGTTCCAAAGCATGCCTCCTCAATTCCTGTCACAAAAGCAATCTCTCCCACCCCCTTGTTTTGAAACAGGGACTCACTATGTGGCCTAACTGGACCAGAGTTCTTTATGTAGACCTGGCCAGCTTCCAGTCCTGAGATCTACTTGCCTCTGCCATCCAAGTACTGGAATTACAGGTGTGTGGTTCATTTGAACTGTCAACTTGCTCCAGCCTAGAATGAGGATTTGCGTAAATCAGGCAGGCCTGTGGGCATGTGTGCAGGAGACTGTCTTAGTTGTTAATTGAAGAGAGAAAGTGACCCCTAACTGAGGGGGGATGGCAGTATTTCAGGAACTAGGCCCAGAGCCACAGCCATGGAGAAAGCTGAGCAGAAGCAAGCAAGCAAGCCAAGATGCATTCTCCCCGCCCCCGCCCTTTTGCTCTTAACTGTGGATGTCATGTGGCTACCAATTTGAGTTCCTGCCTCCACTTCTTGACCCTGACACATTGTAATTTGAAACTATAAGCCAAATAATCCTCCTTTTCCCTAAGTTGCTTTTTGTCAGAACAACAGAAACGAAGCTGGAAGGCTTTTCTTCTCCTTCCTCTCTTCCTCCAGCTCTTCTGTCAGTTCCATTGCCTGAATCTTGCTCCTGCCGCTCCTTCCTGGGGGCCAGGATCACTGGCATCCACATCTGGCTTTCTCCCAAGCTCTATGTTGTCATTTTGCCACCTTAAGTACATAGGTCCCTTACCCACTATTTCACAAGATCCTGGATAAAAACTCAGATCTTTGCCAGTTGTGATGGTGCACACCGTCAATCACAGCACTCAGAAGGCTGAGGCTTGCACATCTCTGTGAGTTTGAGGCCAGCCTGACTTACACAGTGAGTCCCAGGGCAGTCAAAAACCACACAGTGATGCCTGTCTCAAGAACAAACAACTTGGACCTTAGCATTCACCTCTTGTGTCCTGCCAGCAGCTCCAAAAAGTCCTCCCCCGCTTGCTTGCCCCACGTGGACCTGACAGGAAGTGTGATACTGCAAACTCCGCTCATGACAAGAAAGGGCTGGCTACCTTTTCTGGGTCCTCAAATCCACTCTCTGCCTATCTCTGCCTCGCCCTGGGCCCTACAAGGTGACCTTGCCACAATCGGTAACCCATGAAACACTCTTGATCACTGGCTTCCACTTGGCTTTGCTCTGTGGTTGGCAGCATGCAGTGGCATCAGACTGAGTGCAGAGACAGAGCAATCTGAGTACTTAGTATTGCTGTTCTCTTCATGCCCAGCCATGTGTCACATTAACTTTTCCTGGGACAACACGCACATCTAGTCACATCAAGTAGGGTAGTAATGACAGGGCAAAGAGACCATTTGACTCAAGCCTAGCTTGGTGAATCACCGTGTGTCAGGAGGACAGTGTGCCAGAAACATATACAAACAAGTTTGTGCTTTCCGATCATGTCAGAGTTTATTAAATAAAAATAAATTCATAAGGTTGGAAGGTTTAATGACCAAAAGTTGTCATAAAAATCTACCTGGGCAGTGGTGGCGCACGCCTTTAATACCAGGACTTGGGAGGCAGAGGCAGGTGGATCTCTGAGTTCGAGGCCAGCCTGGTCTACAGAGTGAGTTCCAGGACATCCAAGGCTATACAGAGAAACCCTGTCTCGAAAAAATTTAAAAAAACAAAAAACAAAACAAAAACAAAACAAAAACAACAAAAATCTACCTACCTTGGTAGCTTGACAGTGGAAAATGCAGATTCCTTCATTCCAATCTTATTTGCTACTATTAACAATCACATAGCACACAGTAAATTCACTGTGTGTGGGCGTGTGCCTATGCACGCATGTGTTCCAGAATGAACCCGTTAGAGCAGGGTGAATAAAAATGTTAAAGCAACAGTGGTCAAGAGGATCCAGAAGTGGGCCGAAAAGTCTGTATAGAGAAGATAGTGAGCCAGACTAGTGCTGGAGGGGAGCTGCCTGCTGGCAAAACCTGCTGCTGTGTGTTTGACAGTGAGATTGAAAACTTGAAGGCGAAAAGGTCAAATCAGATTCAGAATAGGAAACTGGTCCAGTCCAGGTCCAGATGGACAAGTGCATGGGCAGACAGTAGAGTAGCCTCCATGAACTGCAGTGGGGAAAAGCCACATATAGGAGTCATCAGTCCTTGAATGCACACTAGGTATCAGATGATATAGGATGGACCACACCATCCCAGCATGGTGTGCCCCTCGCTTTATGGAGTGCAGGTGAAGGAGTTACACCCTTTCCTTGATCTGGGGTGTTTGATAAGTTCTTAGGCTTGGCTTCCCTGATAAGATTTTAATACGCCCAGGTGCCCCCACAGTTTCAAGTCTCCCCAATAAATGTAGAGGGTGGTTCCCTTGCTGTTCCCAGGAATAAGTCACTTATCAGTCTGTGCTGGATGGGTGGTGCCTGACAGATGGTGCAGTTTCTGGGTCCACCCAGTGGTTGCAATCTTCCTCCTTCCTCTGAACAGTCAAAACCTGCTTGCAAAATGGAGTCTTCTACAACCATGCCAACCCTGAAAAGCCACCGTTCTATACACTACGGAATCACTTAGAATTGGGCATAGTCTGTTCTTAACGTAGTAAGTTTAATTTAACCGGGCTACTTACAAGAGAGTAAGTGGTTACCCACAGGAGCATGGACAGTTAATGGCAGGCAGCTATACCACCAAACTGCTTATAGATCCTCTGGGAGGGAGGGATGGAATCTCAAGGGCTGTCACAAGAGCTCTCCTCCTCTCCTCAAGGAAATGTAAGTGGGCCAAACATTGTGAAGGAGTCCTGTGGGTAAACGCACAAATGCAGAAGCTCTTATTTCAAAGCAACAATGATCACATCATGATGAGAGGATGCTATGATCCCCGGTGGACATAATGGCTATTGAGCATCCCCTTTCCACCGCTTCCTTTTCTCACCAAACTTTAATGTTTATTTTTCTTCTTTCTAGGTGAGGGTTAGTGTGACGGCGAATCTTGGTTGTCAACTTAAACACATCTGAAATAAATGAAAATCCAAGCAGGCGAGCAAGCCAGTGATGAATCTTCTTCATGGGATCATTTGGAGGCGGGAAGACCTGCTCTAAATTTGGGCCATGCTTTCTGGTAGTAGCCCACATAAAGGGATGCAGAGGGAAGAAGGTTTTGGCTTTTTGCCTGCTTGCCCTTCCTTTCACTAGCAAGCTTTTTGATCCTGTTGCTGAGACATTCTTGCTTTGGTATTAGAGCCTACTTCTTTGGGATTCCAACACAGACTGAAGTCTAGCTGAGACACCTAGCCTGTGAACTGAACAGCTAACAGACTCTGGGACTTTCCTTTGAGAGATACCGTTGTGCTAGCTTGACCACTGTAAGCCACTCCGATAAATTCTAATATATAAATTTTAATATGTATTCATCCTATAAGTTCTGTTTCTCTAGAGCACCCTGACTAAGAAAGCTAGAAATCTCTTTTTGTGGTTGCCTTCTCTGTACCTACATCTGCGTTCAACTCACCTCAGATCAGCCCTTTGAAAGAGCCATTCTGCCAGGACTCTGCCTTATACAAACAGCGCAAGGAGGGACCATAGAACTGGGGCTGGATAGTATCATTTACAGTGAGTCTGGGGGGGGGGGCTACAAGTCCTCAAATGAGCCATGGACTGGGGCCTTAAAAATAGGCAAGTGCAAATCCTAAAGAATGATGCAAGAGGCATCGATTATTACATTCATTATTACAAGGTTCCAGGGCATTTTGTGGAGAAGTAAGACAAGGCAGATAGGTTTCACTAAATCTACCAGACCCTACACAAAGAGGATAGCCCAGAACCACTGTCTGCCCCTACTTGTCTAACTAGAGTGTGCCCAGGGAGCTTAAGTACTCTCAGTTTCAGATTTCAGAGGAATAAAAAGTCTTATCTGAACCAGAAACAGAAAAATCAAGATGTCATTGGTTTTTTTTCTTTTTTTTTTTTTTTTTAAGTAGGGCAGTGCCAATACTGGGTGCTACCTGTGGACTTGGTGATGATGGCTTTACCTTGTTCCAGAACCAGCTACATGGCACTGCCTCCTGGACTGGATGTGGCTGGATGTGCTCCCGGAAAGACAGCAGTCATCTAAGATGAGGACTGGGAGCCTCCTGCTTTGTGGTCATTGTTCCCATGGTTGCAATTCAAGCACGTCTGGGCATGTCTCGTGACTCAAAAGTGATTTGGCATCAGTATCAAATTGCACAAAGCCCGTGAGTAAATGATGTTTCAACAATGAGTATCTGGGGAGAGGATGCTACCTATTTTTCATGGGTATTAATTTCCCTGCCTAGCCACAGAAACACAGGCATTGGCCCCGTGGAGAAAGAAGTTGATGACAAAAAAGCAATAACAAGGGCTTCCAGCTGCAGTTTGATAATGTGGGAGGGAGGACACTCCTGACACCTGCCATGTACAATTTCAGCAAGATGAATATGTTCCTTGTGGCTGGAGAGATTGCTCAGTGGTTAAGAGCACTTGCTGTTCCTCCAGAAGACCCAGGTTCGGTTCATTCGTATCATTATGGCTCTAAACCATTCAGTAGCTCTAAAATTCCACTTCCAGAGGATCCAACACTTTCTTCTGGTCTCTGCAGGCACCAGGCACACATGGGATACAGTTAGGCAACATGCTCATGTACTTACAGATAAAGCAGATGTTTAAGCATGGCCTTTTGTAGATTTTTTTAAGTTACTTCAAAATTTTAAATAAGGGATGAGTATGGTAGTTGGCAGGTGGAGGCAGAAATACCACAAGTTGAGGTCAGTCTGAGCTTTAGAGTGAGTTCTAGGCTCATCTGAATCACAAAGTTAAACTCTGTCTCAATGTGTTCTGAATGCCACTCATTAGGGAAAAAATATTTAAAAATGTAAAAAGACTTGCTAGAGAAATGATTCAGTGGTCAAAAGTGCTTACTGCTCTTTTAGAGGGCCTGAGTTTGATTCCCAGCGTCCACCGTGGTTCACAACCACCTGTAACTCCAACTCCAAAGGACTGGATGCCCTCTTTGGTCTTCTCAGGCACCTGCGCTCATATGCATAGATCCACGAACAGGCAGGCATACATACATTATTAAAAATATTAATTTCTGGGTCTTTTAAAAAGGGAATCAAAATGATGTTGTTTTCTTGTGAGTGGAACATTTTCTAGCAGGCCTATGCCATGATTTATTTAGTGTTCTAAAGAAATATATCTTTTTAAGGCTGTATGTCTTCTAAGTATACAGTAGCAGACTATAGGCTTCCTTCTGTACTGGAAGGGGAATCACTGTAAAGGAAGTTAGTGGATCAACTGCCTCATTATGTAGCTCTGGCTGACTTGGAATTCTTTATGTAGACTAGACTTGCCTTGAACTCAGGGATCTGCCTGCCTCTGCCTTCTAAGTGCTGGAATTAAAGGTGTGTGCCACCATGCCCAGCAATGCTATTTGTTTTATTTGTTTCTTTTTTGAGACATGGTCTCACTCTATAGCCAAACTTTGACTACAAAGTGTAGCTTATGTATCCCAAGCTTGCTTATTAATTTGGGGCAAGCTGCTTGCCTTAGTGTCTCAATTGCTGGGATTATGGGCATGAGCTACTACATGTAGTTTACCATACCTTTTAGGAAACATGCATGGAAATACTTTGGGAAGAAGAGCCAGGATGTATACTGCATTCCAGTAGTTGAGAGAAGGCACACAGACAGATGGATGGATGGATGGATGGATGGATGGATGGATGGATGGCCAGTGAGATGACTCAGAGAGTAGAGATATTTGCCACTGAGCTTGTCAAGCTGAGTTCAATACCTAGTACCCACACAATGGATGGTGAGGACCAAGTCTTAACAAGTTGTCTTTTGACCTCCAAATGCACACATAGGCATGAGCATATTAGCATAAGCATGAACATACTCTCTCTCTCTCTCTCTCTCTCTCTCTCTCTCTCTCTCTCTCTCTCTCTCTCCCCTCTCTTCCCACTCTCTCTCTCTCTCTCTCTCTCTCTCTCTCTCACACACACACACACACACACACATACACAAATACACATTATTTAATTTAAAAAGAAAAGAGAGAATAAGCACAGAAATGATAAAGCACTGCACCTGGAGTAAAGTTTCTAAGAAGTGAAACCTTGGGGCTGGAGAGATGACTCAGCGGTTAAGAGCACTAGCTACTTTTTCAGAGATCCTGAGTTCCCAGCAACCACATGGTGGCTCACAACCATCTATAATGGGATCTGATACCCTCTTCTGGTGTGTCTGAAGACAGCTACAGTGTACTCATATAAATAGATAAATCAAAAAAAAAAAAAAAAAGAGCAGGGCAGTGGTAGTGCACACCTTTAATCCCAGCACTTGGGAGGCAGAGGCAGCCTGGTCTACAGAGTTAGTTCCGGGATACTCAGGGCTACACAGAGAAATTCTGCCTCTAAAAAATAATTAAAAACAAAAAGTGAAACCTCAGTAATTGATATATAAGTATCCTTCCTACTATTTTTGTTCTAGCATTCTTCCTGTAAATTTAAAGTTCTCTTCAAAGCCTAATGTGATGTCTCACGCCTATAATTCCAGCAATTGGGAGACCAAGGCAAGAGGACCACTCATGAGAGTGTGAGGTAAGTTTGGGTTACAGAGTAAAACCCTGCCTAAAAAGGGAATTCTCTGAAGGAAAAGTGACCAAACCAAATGACAAGACATAGAAAGTTGGCACAGTGGTTATGAATGCTCGTTGCTCTTTCAGAGGCCAGGTTCAGTTCCCAGCAACCACATGACATCTCATAACCATTTGTAACTCCTACCTCCAGGGGATCAAATGCCCATTTCTGGCCTAACATACTGTCTGCTTCCCCCACTAAAGTCCATGAAAATAGAGAAGTGCCAGTTTTTATCTGTTTGCGAATTTTAGAAAGGCCTTCCTTTGTAGTGTATGCTGGCCTGGCAGTGGTGGCGCACGCCTTTAATCCCAGCACTTGGGAGGCAGAGGCAGGCGGATTTCTGAGTTCGAAGCCAGCCTGGTCTACAGAGTGAGTTCCAGGACAGCCAGGGCTACACAGAGAAACTGTCCTGAAAAACAAACAAACAAACAAAAAACCTGTAGTCTATGCTGGCTTTGAAGTCATTGTGTGGTCCAGGATCTGCTGGCTTTGAAGTCATTGTGTGGTCCAGGATCACTATAATCTTCCAGCCTTAGTCTCCCAAACTTTGAGAATATGGGCCCGACTATCTGTTGTATTCACAGCTCTGTCTATGAGGATCAGGACAACATCCCAGGAACAGTACTCACAAACATTGCTTTTTTTTTTTTCACTGTTGATGATGGAACCAGACACCCACATGGTATACTCGCATTTATGCAGCCAAAGACTCATACACATAAAAGTAAATCTTAAATACGAGAAACGAGGGGCTGGAGAGAGATGGCTCAGTGGTTAAGAGCACTGCCTGCTCTTCCGAAGGTCATGAGTTCAATTCCCAGCAACCACACGGTGGCTCACAATCATCTGTAATGGGATCCTATACCCTCTTCTGGTGTGTCAAGGGCAGTATGGTCATATACATGAAATAAATACATAAATCTTTAAAAAAAAAAAACAAGAAACCAAACAACAATGTCTTCATGAAAGCACGTATCATAGCATACTGTGACCGTGACTCCACTGTCTATGTGGATTCCAGAGTCTATGAGGAATCCACACACACTGTGTCTTACTCATCATGCCAAGACCTGGGGGGTAGGAGAGTTTCTTCATGGAACAGGAGGCCTAATGGTTATAGTATGAAATTGTGTTGATTGGCCGGGCAGTGGTGGCACACGCCTTTAATCCTAGCACTTGGGAGGCAGAGGCAGGCGGATTTCTGAGTTCCAGGCCAGCCTGGTCTACAGAGTGAGTTCCAGGACAGCAAGGGCTACACAGAGAAACCCTGTCTCGAAAAAAAACAAAAAAAAAAATAAAGAAAGAAAGAAAGAAAATGTGTTGATTGATCAGAAACATTGAAGGAGGTGGGCTAATACAGGCTATTGCCTAGGTAATGAGTGACATAAGTTAAAACCTCTGCTGGTGTTCCCACCTAAAAGTATCTCTAGGTGGCCTGGTATTCCTGCCTCTTCCCTTCAGCCTCTGATCGATACCACTGGCACACCCCTGTCAAGTATGTGGCCTGGATTTCTCAGCTCTGACTGTGTGAAGGCTTTCCTAAGGTCCAAACAATTCCGTGCCTGCTGTGTTGAAATTGACCATCTCCTGTTATCTCTCTAATTTGAGCAGACACCCTGAAATATGTGTGAGCACTCCCACACCACCTTCACCAGAAGATATGATTATAAGCCATGGGGAGGTCACAGGATCTTCTGAGAAAATGTCCAATCAAGCGTCTGCCTCATTAAGTCTGTTGCTAACGAAGGCAGTGACTCATCGGCAATCCATCCTGCTTAATGGCGAATACTGTTGCTTTTAGCTGGTTTTATTCACCATTATTATTTTTAAGGCTTTATAACCAGTGATCTCTCTATTTTTTACTCATTTTTTTTTTGAGACAAGGGTCTCATGCAGCCCTGGCTTATCTTCTTACCCTGCAGGATCTGCCTACGAAGCACTGAGGTAATAGGCGTACACTGTCAGGGCTGGCTTTCATTCAGATAATTTTTTTGGAGGTTTTTTTTGTTGTTGTTTTTTGTTGTTTAAGATCTGGAAGTATATGACTCAGCGGTAGTACACTTGCCTAGCATACACACTACCCTGGGTCCCATCTCTAGCACTGCAAAACAGACAAACAAACAGAAATGTTTGTAAGTACTGTCTGAGGGATGCTCTCCTGAACCTCATGGACACTGCAGTGAATTCCACAGACAATCATGGCTATAATTTCAATACTTCGGAGGCTGAGGCTGTCCCCTACACTGGAAGGTGACAATGAGCTCCAGGCCAGCCTGGACCACACAATGACTTCAAGGCCAGCATGAACTACAGAGAGAGAATCTTCTGAAATTATCAAACAGATGAGGCAAGCAAGTCTCTATTATCACGGGGTTTAGTCGGGGAAGCAGAGAGTACACAAGTGAGCACAGCAGAGATGGCCTTTGCATGACTCAACATTTTGGGCTAGGGTTGGAACTCAGTTGGCAGTGTTGGCTCAACATGCAGGAAGCCAGGAGTCCTATACCCAGTACTGTACACCTGTAATCCCAGGATTTGGGAGGGAGAAGCAGAAAGGATCAAAAGTTCAAGGTTGCCGGGCCGTGGTGGTGCACACCTTTGATCCCAGCACTTGGGAGGCAGAGGCAGGCGGATTTGAGTTCGAGGTCAGCCTGGTCTACAGAGTGAGTTCCAGGACAGCCAGAGCTACACAGAGAAACTCTGTCTCAAAAAAACAAAAACAAA